>PVHX01005902.1:0-106844 GCA_004024805.1 Geosciurus inauris | reverse complement strand
TGCATATAAAGATGTTTAATATGAAGAATGTAATCTGCTTATAATTTTGTGCAAAGTTAGAAAAATTATGATTGTAACAATATTTTTTCTATTTGCCTCAACAAATGTTTTCAGTGAATAGTGTGTACAGCTTCTGAAAATTTGTTTTTTTTCTGTTATGTTTGATAACATGTATTAAAATGCAACTTTTGAGAAAAATAAAAAAAATGAGAACTTTATGATATAAAAATGAGTCATGAGATTTACTTCACTTTGCCCTGTAGGTTCAAAGGATCATTATAAATGAGGATCCTTTTCATTAAGAAATCTATTTTCAACAAAAAGAAACAATATATACTTGTTATGAAAATATCTGGCCTAAAGGTCAATAAGGACAAAGGTCATCCCAGTTCAGGCTCAATTTTGTCTCAAAAAAAGGGCAAACAGACCAAGGGATCAAAGCCTAACACAGGCTGAACATCCCTAAAAGGAAAACCCAAAATCAGAAATGTTGCAAAATCTGAAACATTTTGAGCATCAACATAATACTCAAAAAGTTTTGGATTTTGGAGAATTTTGGATTTCAGATTTTTGGATTAGGGATGATCAACTGATAAATCTAATGCAAATATTCCAAATTCCAAAAAAAACTTTGAAATTCAAAAAATTTTGAAACATATCTGGTCTCAAGCATGTGAATAAGGGATACTCAACCTGAACCATGATATACTGCAGTTAATTACATGACCTTTGGCCCTTCATTCAGAATTCAATATATTCCTTCCAAGGAGAGGGAAGTAAATCCTACCAGAAATATGTTGTAGGTGCTATCATGCTACCAATCAGATAGAGTGGGACAGAACTCTAAAACTGGTTATCCAAGCAGAAGTGCCTTCACCTCCTGCTGGTGCTCCATACCTCTCTGCTCCCAGTCAGGAAGGTTGAGCATCACCAGTTATGAGGAGGAGAACTAGTGATCCACAACAGGCACTTCCCAAGCATATAGGGTTAAGGGATTGCAACACAGAACAAGATCCTGATAGAAAAGCAAGAGAGGGGTGCATACAAGTTGGGAGAAGAGCAGGAGGGGAGGGGACCAACACATAGTGATCTCTAGTGTGGAAAGCACAAATGTTTAATTGAGGGCTAGGCAGAAAGCAAGATCTGTGAGTCCTCCATATTTCAAGGAATCAGAAGAATTTATAAATATGGCAAAATCTGAGGTAAGCCCTGTTATTCTACTTTTCTGAATTTCACACGTAAAAGTCAAGTTTCCTTCAAATGTAAATAGTTCCAATTGAAGTGTTCCTGTTCGTTTATCATACAAATATAGGAAAATGCATAGGAAAGCCCATAGTTCAAAATTTCATGAAGTGAAAATATCCATGTAGTCATCTAACTGAAAGTTAACATATTAACCTCAGGCAACTAAGTCTTTATGTGTGGGATTCTAACAGCATAAAGGACCAGCTAGCCTAAGATTCACAGTTGCAAAATGAACACACATTTACCTCATCTGGCGACCAGGACACCAGAAAATAGCAGAAAGGAAAGTGAAAACATAAAACCATATTTTTAAGAACTGGAAATGGAATTGTAAGCAAAAGATATTTTTTTAAAATTTATAAAATAGACTCTTTTCTGCTCTTTGCCCGAAAAAGTTTAGCATGCATCCTAGATGCCTTCTCAGTGTGAGCTGCTACAACACAGGAGCTCACAGAAGGGCTGTAGCCTGCAGAGAAGCCATGGTCTGAGCAGCAAGAAGAACAAGCTCTACCTTCATAACTGTTTTCTGAGAAGATATGCTGATTCATTGTTAAAAGAGTAATTCAGTTCTAATAGGAGCATCATTGTACTAGGTCAGGGTCCTCCAGAGAAACAGAACTAATAGGAGTTATGCATGTATGTATGTATACACGCACACACACACACACACCTCATATATACACATACATATATGTTCTATATAGGGATGATATATAGATTATTTATATGTGCGTGTGTATCCATAATAGACACATACACACACAAAGAGGTTTAGTGTAAGGAACTGGCTTGCACAATTAAAAAGTCTGACAAGTCCTAACATCTTCAGGATGAATTGGCAAGTCGTAGACCCAGGAGACCCAATTGTATAGCTCTAGTCCAAAGGCTAATGGGCTCAAAAGGCAGAAGAACCAATGTTTCAGTTCAAGCCCAAAGGCAGGGGGAAAGCCAGCACTCCAGTTTGAAGGCTAATGGGCAGGAAGAATTCTCTCTTACTTGGGGAAGGATCAGCCTTTTTGTTCTGCTCAGACTTTGGGCAAGGTTATTTGCTTTACTCTGTCTACTGTTTCATATGTTAATCTCATTCAGAATTATTCTCACAGAAACTAATTATTCTCATGGAAACAAAGAATAATGTTTGACCAGATATCTGGGCACCCCATGATTCAAGTGGACACATGAAATTAACCACCGCAAGGCTGGGGGTATGACTCAGAGATAGGGGATGGCTCAAAGGTTGGGGTGTAGCTTCGAGGTAGAGCACTTGCATAGCATGTGCAAAGCCCTGGGTTCCATCCTCAGCACCACAAAAATAAATAGATAAATAAATAGATTCAATATTAAAACATAAAATTAACCACCATAGTCACATATCAGACAGGACAGAGGAGGGCCCAACCTCAGTGTGCCAGGGATAAGGGATGAATATGAGGGTGGGGGTTTCAGCCTACAGAGCTCAGGAAACTGTCGGGCTACAGACAAATCGATGGAGAATAATCTGAGGTAAGGACAGAAAGTGAAGGGAAGTGTTTAAAATCTATACATAGGGAGCTGACCCAGGAGATCAGGGGTAAGAATCTGGAAAAACTACATGAGACAAACTAGAAAAGGCTAAAGGCACACGACCTGATAAAAGAGCTCAGCTGCTCTCCCACAGGTCCCCTTCTGCGGCTGCAAAGAAACTCACTCGCCAGACTGCTTGCCCACAAACAGGAGTATTCCCAAGGGCAACCACACAAACCTGTGGAAGAGGGAAAATAGCTCTCTACATGCCCATGCGAATGAGTCCTTCCCCTGGAATACTTTTAAAAGTGCTAATATCCTCAGTTATAAGGCGATGATATGCTCACATAAAACAAGCGCAAGACACTATTTCTTAAAAGAAACAGTAACAGAGCTACTGGGAATTTGAAGTGCTCTTGCCTAAGTGAAGAAGGTAATAAAAGGAATGGAAATATAGGTGAGAAAATTTCACAGAAAGTAAAACAAAACAAAACAAGCTAAAAGTAAAAGAGACTTAACAATAGCAATGTGAGGGCCAACATCTAACCATTAAGAATTCCCACAAAAACCAAAGCAAGAAGATTAAAAACTTACACAGAAAGTGTTCAAAGTGTGTGCCTTTGGAGAACAGGGCCAGGATGGGAGAGATGGGGCAACAGATTGTTGATTTTTCATAATAAGCTCTTCTAATTATTTGAATTTTTAACTACTTCCATGAGTTATTTTAATAATAATGTCATAAATAAAAATTAGTATCCAAATATAACTATCAAGGGACAATCTTTTAGCTAATTTTAGGAATGGTCATACATAAGGAACTATTTATTAGAACATGAAATATAGGCTAAATACCCAATTTGTTCTTCTACTACTTCCCACCACAAAAATATCTAGTAACTACCCATATCTGATGTTACTCCCCACAATCACTTCCTTTGGCCAGAAACAACTGAGTCCCAGGTCGGAGATAAAAGGAGGGGAAGTTCTAATTTGCCCCATAAGAGTCTAACAAGAAGCAACATTAGTACAATACTCAGGGTACATAACTTTAATGAATTCCTTTGAGATTTTCCTTTGAGATGAACAGTCTGGCTTTCAGTACAGGAGTCTTTGCCCTATAACTCAACACACAGGGAAACTGAGAGCAAAGCTCTTGCTCTTTAAATGGAAATCACTGTATTCTGAAGGGTAGTCACTTTTATTAAGTTCTCTGGCTTCCTTTTATCCTTTGCCAAATTCCTAGAACATCTCTTTCTTCCTTTCTTCAAACCACATCCTTTGCCTCTTTTGAGCCAACAGCCCAAGGGGTCATCTTCTCTAGCAAGCTGCCAAAAGTGTACATCTATCCATCCATTTCAACATTGTGTGTATGCGTGTGTGTATGCACCTGTGTGTGACAGAGAGAAAGACAGAACCAGAGAATCAGACAGACTGCAAAAGAAAGCAGTTTCTTCTCTTATATGTTGAGCTCTAATCTGACCACATCAAATATTTGTTCTCTTTAACCCTCTCAAGCTCACTGTACACCCCAAATCAGCAGCACAGTGCCCTCTGCTGGCCAGTCAGCATAGCAGTACTTTTTTCAATGCGAACAACATTGGAGCCGCTGCAGGTATCAGACCAAGGAAGTTCAAGTTCTTCAGCAATTATTGAATACAAATTCTCAGAGAATTGATGCTTATTTATTTATGTATTTATTTCATTAGAGTATTATAGTCATACATGGTAGTTGATTCATCTCAATGAAATCTTACATGCATGCAATTCAGTGCTTTATTGCACTTGCTTCTTGTATATTCACTTGCGGTCATTTCATATAAAAACAAAGTACTATAGATCATTACTGAGAAATTCTAAAAATTTTTGATCTTTTAATTTGCTACTTTTTATATATATGTATGTGTGTGTATATGTATGTGTATATAGCCAAAATTATATTGAGATTTGTGGGTACTGGATGCAATGTGCATAAAATATGCATAAAACTTGCAAATTTGGCCTTGAGAAAAATATAGAATTACAAAAGCAAAATTGGGCACAAAAATGAATGTTTGTTTAGAATTTAAAAAATCACAACATAATACAAATTCATAAGAGCTGAAAAATACCACATTGCAAACCCCAGCAAACATTTTTAAAAACTACTCTATAATACTCCCCCCGCCACACACACACACACACACACACACACATTTTCAGTTTTATTTGCTTCGGTAGCTTCTTAAATGACAATTTTGTGAAGTTTTTATTGAAAAAAAAAAAAAAGAAAGTTCATTCTTTCCTCTAACTATGATTGATAATTTTTCACTGATCTTTTGGTAAAGTTTCTTTCAGCTCCACAACTTGTCAATAAAAATATCATCTAAATGTTTATGACAGCTGTGAAATTCAGAGAAATGTCCATTAAATTTCTTTCATAAATGAAACTTAAGATATGGAAGGTTTTTTGTAGACTAGCTTCCGGTCCCATATATTTCAAGATTTTTTCTCTAATATGACTCATACTGTAAGTGTAAGATGCCATACTGATGTTCTGAGATTTCTAGCAATGCTACTACATCTTTGAATCACATTTCCAAGCAAGGTGGTGGGCAGGAGGAGCATTGCTATTACTCTTGGGACATTTAACAATTGACTTGTTCACAAAAATTCACATCACATAAAATATCCCTACATCCAAACTAAATATATATCCAACTCAACTTTTCCTTACCCAAATCTCCAAAATGCACCACTCCCAAGTCCCCTAACAGGGACCAGACAGTTGACAGAGGGTGAGTCTGCACCAACAGAGACAACATCCTTATCCAATCAAGGTTCAACTCTATTAAGCTGAAGAAAAATAACTGGCCATTGCTACAATTTGAATGTGTTTCCCCGAATTTCATGTGCTGGAAATTTAACCTCCAAAGCAACAGTATTGAGAGAAAAAACCATTAAGAGGTAACTATGCCATGAGAGCTCTGCCCTCATGGATAGACTGCTGTATTGGTAAGTGATGCCTTTCACCATGTTATCACACAGCAAAAATGGCGTCATAGATGTAGCCCCTCCATCTTGGACTTCACAGCCTCTAGAACCACAAGTCAAAGAAATCTCTATTCATTATAAATTACCCATTTGTGGTATTTCATTATAGCAGCACAAACTGCACTGAGACGGCCATGTGAACTTATTACATCATCCCTCCCAAGACCTTGGAATGGCAGGTATCCTGAATTTTAAGCTTTATTAGTTTTTAGTAGATTTGCTTCTATAGAATACATGGAGAATCTAATTTTAAAAACACAAGTGATATACACATGGCTATTTTAATAACAACCTATATGCCTTCCCATACTTTTCTCCAAACTTACATAATCTTACATAGACTTACATACATATTTGCACATAATCAGAGGGTTACCAGTGTTCCATAAATATGGGACAGTATGCCATTTTCTGAATTTTATTTATCTCACTCAACAATACTACAAAATATCCTTGCAAGTCAAAGATACAGTTCTAATTCATTTTTAATAGCTACATAATATTCTGTCATTTATTCAGCCATTCTCCTATCATAAGCATTTACTTATTTCCCTATCACAATAAAAATCATGTGCATCTGTCCTTGAACACTGGTTAAATATTAACAAAAGTTCATTCTTCTTTCTTCTTTCCTAAGTTTCCACCTAAAGTCTTTTTCTCTTCCAAGAGAATCATAAATTATTTATTTTAATAGATAGTAGATAACTTCCCTAAGGATTTTTAAACTTCACATTTCTACCAGCAATGAGTAGGAATATTCTTTATATCAATATCCCTCGCAAGCCATTGATGTTAACAATCTTTCATCAGTACTCAGTCTTATGTCAAATAATGCATCATTGTTATATTAACATGTTTTCTTGGATATAGTATCATACACATGTGGGACACATGGCTTTGCTGCAATATTGCCTTCTTCCACACTGTACCCATTTTCCCACTGTTGTTTTTTTTTTTTTATCAATACCAAGATTGCTTGGCATTGTCTATTAATTCTATTTTGCATTAAGCAGTCTTCTAGAGCATGGATTTTATAATGGTGCTTTCAACATACAGAGAAGTATTGGACAATGTAGATGTTCCAAAAAAAAAACCTTAAAGTATCTTTGCTTAGTATTACAAAATTCTTTCCCATCCTTCAATTACATATGAAAATTCCAAGATTTACAGATATTTTTGACAATGGTCTTTAATCTCTGCTAGCAGATTTTCACATATATTAAAGGATGAAGTCCAGTTTTATCTTCATCCTGACAGATAGCCATAATGTTTAATATACAATTACCCATTACACTTCACTCAGGTTAATATATTAGCATGTATTTAGTTCCATGGATATCTTTGTCAATTTCTATCCAAAAAAAACTGATTTATAGTAGTTTTATATTTCTTCTGACTCTTGATGTGGTAGCATCTCCTTATATATACATATATTATTCATTTCCAAAATTTTGTGTAGATATATATAAATATATATATATAGTTAAACATATAATTTGTTTACAGGTTTGTATATATAAGTTTTGTATGTTGTTTTGTGTGTGTGTGTGTGTGTGTGTGTGTGTGTGTGTATTTTAGCCCAAGTTCTCACTAGAAAACTAAGACCACAAATAAAAAGGAAGAAATTAGTTCCTAAACCTAAAAATAGCTATTTCAGATTCAGACATGGTCACTTGATGAAATAATACAGAAAAAGAGGATCCTAAGTTCCTCTAAAGGTTTTTTTGAAATCATACACTACATACTTTGTGCTAATGTATAAATTCTCAGAGGAAGGTTTGGTTTGAGAACTATGAAATCATCATTATTGGAATTACACCTGCAATTTTTCTAGAATTTTTAATATTATGACTGATAATACTAATTATTAGTAATGCTTTGAAAATAGAACATATTTTGGGGAGTTGACATTATAAGCCTTCTTAAGGTAGTGTAAGGTAGTGTCAAAATGGCTGTGGTAATACTTAAAACAAAAAGTCATTGGGGCTGGAGGAACAGCGCAGTTAGATCTTCTCAGGGACCTGAGGTCCATTCCCAGCAAAGGAGATAGAAAGCAAGGGGTGTGGGGGCACAGAGAGACAGAGAGGCAGAGGCATTAGACCAAGACTGATCAACAATATTTTGATAAATTTTTTAATATTCTAGATTTTCCAATGAAACATACACAATATGTCATAAATAAGAAATCCCTTGCTTATTAAAAGCCACTTAGAGGGGCTGGGGTTGTGGCTCAGTGGTAGAGGGCTTGCCTTGCACATGTGAGGCACTGGGTTTGATCCCCAGCACCACATAAAAATAAGCAAAATAAGGGTATTGTGTCCATCTACAACAAAAAATATTTTTTAAAAAAACCACTTAGAATATAACTACTACAAAAAAAATATTTTTTGAAAGCAAACAACTCAAAATACATGTAAATTAGACAAATGATCAGACACTTTGGATAGAATTTTTTTAAATGTTCTTAATTGGATTCCTTTAATTTCTTTCTTCTAATTGCCCTGGCTAGAGTTTCAATGACAATGTTAAGTAGAAGTAGTGAAAAAGGGCATCTCTGTCTTGTTCCAGTTCTTAGAGGGAATGCTTTCAATTTTTCTCCATTTAGAATAATGTTGTCTTTGGGTTTAGCACATAGTACTTTTACAATGTTAAGGTATGTTTCTACTATCCCTAGTTTTTCCAGTATTTTGAACATGAAGAGGTGCTACATTTTGTCAAATGCTTTTTCTGCATCTATTGAGATTATCATATGATTCTTGTCTTTAAATCTACTGATGTGATGAATTATGTTTATTAATTTCCATATGTTGAAACAACCTGAATTCCACTTGAATTCCTGAACTCCACTTGATCATGGTGCACTATCTTTTTAATATGTTTTTGTATGTGATTTGCCAGAATTTTATTGAGAATATTTGCATTTATGTTCATCAGGGATATTGGTCTGAAGTTTTCTTTCTTTCTTTTTTTCACCTTGATAGTATCAGGGTGATACTAGCTTCATAGACTGAGTTTGGAAGGGTTCTCTCCTTTTCTAGTTCATGGAATAATTTGATGAGTACTGTAGTTAATTCTTCTTTGAAGGTCTTGTAGAACTCAGCTGAGAATCTGTCTGGTCTTGGGCTTTTCTTAGTTGGTAGGCATTTGATGGTGTCTTCTATTTCATTACTTGAAATTGATCTGTTTAAATGGTGTATGTCTTCCTGATTCAGTTTGGGTAGGTTATATGTGAAAAAGAAGAATTCAAACTATCCCTATTGGTCAACAACATGATTCTTTTTTTTAATATTTATTTTTTGGTTGTAGGTGGACAAAATATCTTTATTTTATTTTTATGTGGTGCTGAGGATCAAACCCAGTGCCTCACGCATGCTAGGCGAGCACGCTACCACTGCGCCACAACCCCAGTCCCAACAACATGATTCTATATTTAAAGGACCCAAAAAACTCCACCAGGAAACTTCTAGAACTCATAAATGAATTCAGCCAAGTAGCAGGATATAAAATTAATGCCCACAAATCAATTGTGTTCCTATACATCAGTGATGAAAGAGAAATTATGGAGATTTTCAAGATAGTAGAATAGAGGAGGTAGAGTTCCTGGCTGCTCTGTGGCATGAAACCAAGAAAGCAGACAGCTTCTCAGCAAGGTAGATGAACCAAAAAAAGGGGGGAAACTTCACTGGAATGTAAAACTGGACATTCAAAGCAGACCAGGGACACAGGAGGCTGGATATAACAAAATAAAGAAAAACTCCCCAGCTGCTGCCTCAGTCAGAGGTTCCTCCATGAGCACAGTAGAGGGATAAGGGAATTAAAGGAATCCCTGTTTTGGGGAGGCCCGAGGCATATCTAGGTACAGAGCATTTAGAGATCAAGGACATTGCCCAACAAACCTGAAAGACATGCTGGACCATATCCATGAGTGGAAAAAGAAGCCACCGTCTCTCCAGGCAGCATGTGGAGGACTAAGGAAGGAACCATTTTGCAGCTTTGGCACAGCAACTGAGGAAGCCAATTCCTGGCAAACCCAAATTTGGCCCACAATACAGGCCCAGTAAACATACTGCACAACACAAAGTGTGCTTAAGTGACCAGGAGAAAATCAAACTTTGAGAGAGGTTTACACAGGGGACAACTGGTAATGGAAACCCACCTAGTTCTACCTCTCCCCCTCCAATCTACTGCTTGCAGGACCAGCTGGGAGAGATGCATCTGGCCAGAAACTCAGAAGGGTGGGGGCAGGAGAAATTGGAGACTGAACCCAAGAACAGGAAATGTAGGGGCAATGTAGGGGGCTAAGAATTGACACCCCCACCACATGAATAGAACCCAAGGGAGATCTCTGGGGTACAATCTTCCAATGTGGACCAGTAAGTAGTGGGTGCTGGAGGTGCACTGACTTAAAATCTCCAGACCAACTGGCATTCAGCAAAGAGCCTGGAACCCATCTAAGCCTAAAGCCTGCCTCCAGGAATTCTGCCTATAGGATTACCTCTCTCACTCCAGCCATCCAGAGGGTGGAGCATCACACTCCAGATGAGTAAAAACTACTGAGAAGAGAAGCTGCAAATATTCTGAACTCTAACAGAAAGAATTCCGTAAGTTTTCATCAAGATTTTATTTCTTTTCTTTTTTTAAATTTTTTTTTTTTTTTTTTGGCTGTTTAATCGTGACCTTGATGATACATGGACATTTATACATTTTCATATTTCTTTTTTTTTCTCATTTCTAGCATTTTTGAAGCCAGTTATTTTTCATGGATTAGTTTTTTGTGAACTAGGATGTTTGATTAGCATATTTTAGTTTTGTTTTGTCTTTTTTTAAATTTTTACTCTATATATATTTTTCTCCTACCTGTTTCCCTTGATTCTCTTTTCTTCCACTAATAGCCATTCTCTATTGTTCTCTTTCACTTTTCCTTTAATCTTTTACTTCTGTTCTCTCTCCTCCTCCCTCATATTCATCACATCCTACATTACTTCAGTTTTCTACTTGCCCACCATATGAAACTATAAACACTTTTGCAAACTTGTTGTCTTTATTATAGATAATAACTGATCATATCATTTGTTTATTGTGATAATTAACACTGTACATGTCATAGTAGAAACTATTTGGCTTAATGTTGTATATTGCTTGCATTGGTGGTTATTATTTGTCTCCCCCTGAACACTGAGGTACTGGAAACCTTCAGGGACACTATAAGTCCACAGGATAGAAACTCAACTGCCTCAGATCCATACTGTTAAATGAGTCAATGCACAAATAACATGAAAAAGCAAAGAACAAATCGCCCCAAACAAAGACACTCCAAAAACAGAATAAATCGACACCATAGTGGAAGAAATGTCAGAGAATGACTTTAGAATATTTGTAGTTAAACTGATCTGCAAAGTAAAGGACAGTATGAGGAATGAAATCAGAGATAAAATACAGGAAGTTAAAAATCAATTCAAAAAAGAGGCAGAGATTCTGAGAAAAAAAAACAAGCACAAATCTTTCAAATGAAGGAAACAATAAACCAAAATAAAAATTCAATAGAAAGCATCACCAACAATCTAGACCACTCGGAAGACAGAACCTCAGGCAATAAAGACAAAATATATAATCTTGAAAATAGAGTTGTCCATGGAAAGAAGATGGTAAGAAACCATGAACAGAACTTCCAAGAATTATGGGATAACATGAAAAGACAAAATTTAAGATTTATTAGGATAGATGGAGCATGGAGACACAAACCAAAGGAATGCACATTTTTTTCAATGAAATAATATCAGAAAGTTTCCCAAATCTAAAGAAATGGGAAATCAAATACAAGAGGTTTACAGGACTCCAAATGTACAAAATTACAACAGACCCACATCAAGGCACATTATAATGAAAATGCCTAGCACACAGAATAAGTATAGAATTTTAAAGGCTGCGAGAGAAAAATATCAGATTACGTATAGGGGAAATCCAATTCAGATCTCAGTTTATTTCTCAACCCAGACCCTCAAAGGTAGGAGGTCCTATAATAACATATACCAAGCTCTAAAATAAAATGGATGCCAACCAAGAATCCTATATTCAGCAAAATTAAGCTTCATATTTGGAGATGAAATAAAAACCTTCCATGATAAACAAAAGTTAAAAGAATTCATAAGCCTGGACTACAGAACATTCTCAACAAAATATTCCATGAAGATAAAATGAAAAAAAAACTGAAAACCAGCAAAGGGAGGAACTACACTAAGGAAACAGTCAATCAAAGGACAAACTAAGTCAAATTAAAAACTAGAAATAAACCCAAATGACCAGGAATACAAATCATATCTCAATAATAACCTTGAGCATTAATGGCCTAAACTCATCAATCAGAAGACACAGACTGGCAGACTGGATTAACAAACAAGACCCAAACCCAATCCAGGATGGCAAACTAGGGGGTGGCTGCATTCCTTGTTACTCCGTGACTCAAGATTCAAGCAGAGGAAATACTGCCACTGCCGCCATCTCAGGGCGTGGCCACCTAAGTTTGGGGACACCAGCAAGGGCCTGGAGATATATTGTCAGGGTACCTGCAGGTCTGGTTGTACCTGAGGTCCTTCTGCTGCATGTGCTAGTGGCTGCCACATGGCTGCCTCTTTGCAGGATTGCTCCTTTGGGTGAGTGCATCCCTGGTAGTCTCACTGCAAGTTGAAATGGCATTGAGACTTTGGGACTGCATCAAGGCAGAACCTGGGGAAGCTGAAGCCCAGGTCAATCAGATTGCAGCTAGGTTTGCATGGGCCAATGTGGGCCTGGCAAGCCTATAGAAAGCTGGAGACTGGGGGCAGTTCCCCAGGGGGACCACAGGTTGCAGAAACTGGAGAAAACTGGGCTTTCTCCATCTCAGTGAGTCCTAAAGTGCATGGGGACAGAAGGACTGGCTACAACAGGTAGGGAGACTAGAAGAGGGTGTGAAGGGATCTTTCTGTTGGCTTGCCCACCCAACCAGTCTGGCACCTAGCGGACTAGAGCTACCATCAAACTCCAGACAACGCCACCTATTGGTAGAGAAGAGAAGTGGAGAAAAATTTTGAAAGCCAATGGAATCAATCGTTCAATTTTACATTGAGACTTTACTTTTTTTTCCCTTTCTCTCACATCTACACCATCTTTGAATCCAAATATTTTTCATGCATCAATTTATTGAGGAATGGGGCATCTGAAGTATATTGTAGTTTTGTTGTGTATTCTTATATTTTTACTTTTTTGTTGTGTATTCTTTTATTTTTACTTTTTTTTTAATTTGTATATATTTTTTCTCTCACCTGTCTTCCTGAGATTCTCCTTCTCACTTCTCTCATATTAACAGCCAACCTTTTTTAATTCCTCCCTCACTCTTACTATAAATTATTACCTCTATCTTCTCTCCTTCTCCCTCATAAACATCACATCTTACACTACTTCTGTTTCCTCATTGTCCATCGTTTGAAACAGTAAACTCTCTTAGCAAACTTATTGTTTATATTGTAGACAATAATTGAATACATCATTTCTGTTTATTGTGACAAAATTGTAGACACATTAATAGAAGCACTTGGTTTAAAGGTGTATATTGTTTGCATTGGGTGCTGTTAATATTGGTCTCCCCCTTAAAGGTGGAGTACTGGATGCCTTCAGGAACACTATAAGATTACAGGGTAGTAACTGTACTGCCTCAGATCCATACCGCTAGATGGGAAGATACACAAACAACATGGAAAAACAAGGGAACAAAATGCCTCAAACAAGCCAAGATCTTCCATCAACAGACCCCATAGACAACACAGTAGAAGTAATGTCAGAGAAGGAGCTTAGAAGGTACATAGTTAGGCTGATCTTCAAAATAAAGAATGGTATCAGAGAGAAAATATAGGAAGTGAAAGATCACTTCAATCAAGAGGCAGAGATTATAAAAAAGAGTCGAGCAGAAATCCTCAAAATGAAGGAAACAATAAACCAAATTAAAAATACAATGAAAAGAATCACCAACAGACTAGACCACTTAGAAGACAAAACCTCAAGCAACAAAGACAAAATATATAGTCTTGAAAATACAGTTGACTACACAGAGAAGATGGTAAGAAACAATGAACAGAACTTCCAAGAATTATGGGATAAGATAAAAAGGCCAAATTTAAGATTTATCAGAATAGATGAAGGTGTGGAGATATAAACCAACGTAATGCATGATCTTTTCAATGAAATAATATCAGACAATTTGCCAAATCTAAAGAATGAAATGGATAATTAACTACAAGAGGTTTACAGGACCCCAAATGTACAAAATTGCAGCAGACCCACACCAACTCTTATTAAAAAAGAACAACTAACATACAAAATAAGGATAGGATAGGATTTTAAAGACTATAGGAGAAAAAAATTAAATTATATGTAGGGGGAAACCAATTTGGATTTCAGCTGATTTCTCAACCCAGACCCTCAATACCAGGAAGTCCTGGAATAACATATATCAAGCTTTAAAAGAAAATAGATGCCAATCAAAAATTTTATATCCAGCAAAATTAAGCTTCAGATTTGAAGATGAAATTTACCAATCAAAAGACATAGACTGGCAGACTGAATTTTTAAAAAATACCCAACAGTATGCTGTCTTCAAGAAACTCATCTCCTAGGAAAAGACATCCACAGACTGAAGGTGGAAGGTTGGGAAAAAACATATCACTCACGTGAACTGCGTAAACAAGCAAGGGTTTCCATCCTCATATCAAAGTGGACTTCAGACCAAAGTTAGTCTGAAAGGATAAAGAAAGATATTTCATACTACTTAAGGGAATCATACTTGAAGGAATCATCAATAAGACATAACAATTGTAATATTTATGTCCCAAACAATGGAGCATCTACGTACATCAAACAAACCCTTCTTAATTTCAAGAATCAAATAGGCCACAACAAAATAATACTAGGTGACTTTACTACACCTCTCTCGCTACTGGATAGATCCTCCAAACAAAAACTAAACAAAGAAACTATAGAACTAAATAATACAATCAATAATTTAGACTTAATAGAAATAAATAGAATATTTCATCCATCAATGAGTGAATACACTTTCTTCTCAGCAGCATACAGATTCTTCTCTAAAATAAACCATATCTTATGCCACAAAGCAACTCTTAGTAAATACAAAAAAAAAGAGATAATACACTACATTGTATCATATCATAAAGGAATGAAATTATAGATCAATGATAGGATAAAAAGTAGAAGCTGCTTTAACACCTGGAGACTACATAATACACTACTGAATGATGAATGGATAGCAGAAGGAATCAGGAAGGAAATAAAAAAAATACTTAGAGGTAAATGAGAATAGTGATAAAATATATCAAAATCTTTGGGACACTATGAAGGCAGTGCTAAGATGAAAATTTACTGCACTGAGCTCATTCATTAAAAGAATAAAAGTCAACGAATAAATGACCTAACAATACATCTCAAAGCCCAAGAAAAAGAACTAATCAACACCAAAAGCAGTAGAAGACAGGAAATAGTTAAAATCAGAGCTGAAATCAATGAAATTGGGGGAAAAAAAAGAAACCATTAAAACAGAAAAGGAAAGAAAAATAAAAAGAAATTAGTTGTGGATAAATAATCCCTTCCAATCATAACTCCAAAAAAACATAGAACAGAAGTCAGATAAGGAAGTTTTTTAAACATTGGGTGCCATTCCATTCTACCTTTGATAACAATCCACAGAAAATTTAGCCAATATAATATCTAATCATTACACCTTTTTAATACACATTACAGGTAGTATTCAGTGTAAAACCTGTTGGGGGCAGGGCATGGGTGTATGGGTGTGTGTGTATGTGTGTGTGTGTGTGTGTGTGTGTGTAGTAGTAGTAGTAGTAGAGATATAAAACTCACCAATGAGGGGCTGGGATTGTAGCTCAGCGGTAGAGCACTTGCCTCGCATGCGTGAGGCCCTGGGTTCAATCCTCAGCACCACATACAAAGCAATAAAGACATTGTGTCCATCTACAACTAAAAAAATATTTAAAAAAAAAAAAAAAACTCACCAATGAACAACTTACCATTGGAATGAGGTAGAGGCAAGTATATTGCAAATCCCCATCACATTCCTTCTATCCTGCCTTTGGGCACATTATATACTCACGTATATAATATAACCATCTGGTCTTACAGCTAGAAGAATTCAGATATAGTACATTATATTATTGTGCTTTTAAACATTTATAATCATTAGTAAGGGACAATCTCAATATCCTACTTGAGAAGTTTCTTCTTTTAAAGATCTTAAAGATTTTAAAAGATGTCCTGTGTGACTATAAGCTGTAATATTGCACCCAATGTGTGGGCATGCATGTTTTTATGCACATTTCTGCTGAAATCTGGCAACAGGTTCACAGTTACATGGTACTCTAAACTTGTGATTAACTATTGTATTCAATATTGTATTCAACTATTGTATTCATCCTTATTTTGTAACCCCAAGACCTTAATTTTCTTTGCAATTTACATATTGCTATTCTTTTCATCACTGGGATATATAATGCATATTCAAATTCTGAAAGATTCACAAGAAAATTATTCAGTGTTTGTTTTTCCAACATGTTACTACTTCCAAGAGGAACATTTCTTTCTACAGAGCAAATGAGGCTTTGACCTGAACCATGTGCAAAAGGATACTTAGTTCTTATAGATGTGGATCCTCCCAATGTCCCAGAATAGTAGTATCAATGCCAAAAAGCAAATTTCTACCTCAGCACAACTCTGAAAACTGGAAGGCTTCTATATGAACACTGTGCCACAGCTTTATTCTTCGCCACCATGCTGACCTCCTCTCCAACCTTACTTATCCAATAAAGTCATTTCCCATCTTATTTAGTTTCCAAGAGGGTACTCCGCTTGGACACATCTCTAGTGCCCAGTTCCACAGAGGGAGCTTCTGACTCAGAGCAACCAGTTGAGCCATGTCAAAAACCCGTCACACATTTCTAGGTACATCCTCCATTTAAACTATACACTGAAGTGTAGGGGTAAAGAGCCAGACGGCATCTCATGTCTCTTCTAGACCTACTCTCAGTGAGGCACTTCCATCCAGATGGCATATGGATCCCATCACATTGTCCTAGACATCCTGTCCCCAATGGATACTTCCTTGACAGTGCTCTCCCCTGGATATATCCCACTGCCCAAAAGTTCAGTCAAGTCTTCCCTGGGTGGTCTCTTCTCAAACTAATAAACAAAAACCTTGTCACTCTGGTTCTTGAACAATGCTTCTTAAATGTAATAGCATAACCACATCCACGAAATATCACCGTTTCTACACACTACCATACTACATGCAAAGAACACCTGACGTGGATATCGAGACGTGTAGAGTGTAGAGAGCTGCAGACAGGCAGCTACACCCTGCAATGGTCAGGACAACCACCACAACAAGCATACAATGCAAAATGAACCTGGAGAAAGTGATGTTTGAGGCCACAGGACAAATGGGACGGAATTAGTGTCCCAGGTAGAGGAGTAAGTGGGCGCTCGCACACACACACAGACACAGAATTCTGATTGCCCTCTTGTGAATATTATCAAATTGTTACTATTCGTAGCTACTCTTGTTAGCTTAAAAAGTTAACTTGTCCTGTATCACCCCAAAAGCTGGTGAAACAAGCATGCTTCCACTCACATCAGCTCCACCCAGGCTCTGAATCACCTTTGTTGGGATCTAATCCCCTTTGAGAATCAGGAAAATTAACATACTGCCCATGGAAAGCATTCTTGACTTCAATATTTGACATTAAATTCATTTTTCCAATGACATTACGATGATACTACAATGAGGCTCAAAAGCCTGAAGATTTCTTGAGAGTTACCGTGAAGTCTCTCACACATTTCTTCTTTTTCCATCCCAATGCCATCATTGCCTACTGGAAGTCCTTATCACCACATACCTCCTAATTCATTTCGCTGAACTGATCTCATTCAATGACACCTAATCACTCTTTTGACATGCAGCATTATAGTGGCACCCCCTCCTCCACAGAAAATCTTAATTAAGCTTCTCCAGAAATCTGCACCATAACTGATCTCAGAACTATCAGCAAAAGGGCACACTCCTGTAATCCCAGCACTTAGGGAGGCTGAGACAGGAGAATCGTGAGTTCAAAGCCAGCCTCAGCAACGGCAAGGCACTAAGCAACTCAGTGAGACCCTGTCTCTAAATAAAACACAAAATAGGGCTGGGGATGTGGCTCAGTGGTCGAGTGCCCCTGAGTTCAATCCTCAGTACCAAAAAAAAAAAAAGATTCTCTACCAAAGAATTCAATATAGTTAAAGTTCCTATTTCCTGTTGCTCTGTCTTGCTTGGCCACTGGCCTAAAAGAGATCAGCACTCCAGGTGCTAGACGCCCCCTTACTAGTTTTTCAAAAACATTTTTGGACTCTCTAGTGTAGTAACAATATAATGGTTTATAAAAGTTGGGTTTTTTTGTTTTTTTGTTTTTTTTTAAGCAGGAAGCAGGTTTGTAAATGCAAAGTGTAACAAGAAGGGCAGCTGCTTTAACAAGGCCTCTAGCTTTGGGCCTGAGCTTCACAGAGATGTTTACATTTCAGAGATAAGAGAAGATGTTACTAATTGGGCTCCATGGTAACAGCTGGCAGGGGGACAAAGAAAGGGGAGAGGAAGCTCTCCCTTTCTCAGGTGCTGTCCTTGAAGTGTTAACTTGCCCAGAACAGTAAAGGACAAAAGCTAATTTTGTGTGAACTTCTGCAGATTGTGAACTTCTGAGCCCCTCCTCTTACACGCTGGGTATAAAGTTCTAAAACTGCCTGAACTCAGAGGTGCAGGGGAATTAATTGATTATAGTGAAAGCTGTACCCTCTGAACCAACTGCAACCAAATAAACCTGCTGCTTCTGGTTTCCTATCAGGTGTCTTGCCTTGTCGGTCCCTACAATAGCATGTCATCTTCAAAAACACCATGACCCAAATAACAGCTAGTATTTGAAAACTCAGTATGTGCTTGGCACTCAACCAAATATCATCTCTATCAAGGGGCTGGTTTTGTTCTGTTCTGTGGTACAGTGCTGGGGATTGAACCCAGGGCCTGGCACCTGAGAGGCAAGCTCTCTACCACTGAGCTGCACCCCCAACCCCAGAGACTCTATTTGAGCAACAGAGGCAGGAAGCAAAGCTGGGCACAGATTTGGACTTCACGACTAACAAGTGTGCACTGCCTCTCTGAGCTCCCAGCCTGTGAATAAAAGGTCCAACATTCTGTTTCCAGGCATTTTTCTTAAAACTGTCCCCTCTCCAGCACAAGCGTCAGACACACTTGGTCCTTGTTCCCTGAACTCACCATGCTCCTTCTCCCCTTTTTTGTCTCCCTCTAGAAAACCCCTGGCTGTTCCACTCACCTGTCAGGACCTACCCTCTAAGCTCCAGGGACAAGCAGCCCCTTCCCTGTTGAGTCTTATGCCACCTTCATTACAAGTTACTCACATATATGTGTGTTTGCCTCAAGTGTATCACAGCTGAGAACTTTGTACAACATATTATAGTATAATAACTCTGATTTCTTATATGCTGTATCCTGGATGCTCTGGCATCTGAAACCTAGCTGAGCCCTCCAGGGTTAGATAATTCCTAAAAATAGAAAACAACTCTGCCAGGAAGTGTCTTTCATATGCAAACCAACCAATCCAAAGCCTACCTTCTTCATCCAGTTCCCACACCTTAGGCCTGCCCTAATCACCCCAGGACCAGACAGCACGCAACTAGGGGCAATTCTTATGTCCCAGAGCCCTCTGGAATTATTCATACTAATGAACAATTAGTAATCACTAATGTAATAAGCAATTAATAATTAGTCATATTCTTTATATTTTGTAATAATATTATTGTATTTTTATACCTTTATTTTATTTGTTTATATTTATATGGTGCTGAGGATTGAACCCAGTACCTCACGCATGCTAGGCAAGCGCTCTACCACTGAGCTACAGTCCCAGCCCCAATCAGTCATTACTAATAACCAGTAATCCTAAGTCTGCTCACCCTGCCTTGTCTTGCCTTTTCAATGGAAACCATAATAAAAGTTGTTATCCAAGCTTTGTCTGGCTCCCTCTGCCTCCTGGCTGACCTGGTGCTTCCTTCCGGGTAGCCCTGCAGGATGCTTCCTGTTTCTAAGTAGCTGTGAGTAAAACACATTTTCCTTGGTGACAGTCATTCCTGTGTCTGCAAGTCTTACCATGCTTGATTGAAGCAAATAGCAGGTAGATTTTACAACCCACGAGGACCGCATCTCCTTCATGACTCCTCCTTTGCCCAGATACACTTGAAAACAGAGTCACATACATTGAGTAGTGAGCGACCAAATATGTCAAAGAAATACATAAATGAAGCAAAGCAACATTAAGTTTTAGTTTTTCAGAAGTAAGAAAATACATGAAACACATAAATAAAAAACATATTAGGGAGAAACATTTATATATATACCTCAAAAGTATATTTATATACCTTTTTTTGGGGGGTACTAGGAATTGAACTCAGGTGTACTTGACCACTGAGTCACATCCCCTGCCCTATTTTTGTGTGTGTGTTTTATGTAGAGACAGGGTCTCACTGAGTTGCTTAGCACCTCGCCGTTGCTGAGGCTCGCTTTGAACTCGCGATTCTCCTGTCTCAGCCTCCCAAAGTGCTGGGATTACAGGCGTGTGCCACCACGCCTGACTTATATACCTTTTAATTCAATATTTTATATTTAGCCTCAAATTATGATTCTACTACTCTCATAGACTCTACATGATGCTTTTATTTCACTCTAGTTCATGTCTAGAGCACTGCATGAGCACTCTCCACAATCTCATGGAGCTGATTTATGCTCACAGTATAACACAAACAAATATTTTAAATTGATTAAGCCATTTAAATTCCTTTCACAAGTCTAAACTATCTTTTTAATGAGAGAAATCTTACATACACAGCCTCCGATGTTACAGTGGAATATCTCAGCTACACTTTGGAAAAGCTCTATCACAACAAAATTGAATTCACTTGAATTCTCCAAGGCAAACAAGGGCCTTGGATACAGTCCCTAGTAATTTCTAATAACTTGGGTAGCACCTTGTTCACCTAGATGACACCCTCCTTCCTTACAAAGTCAGAGAAACAGAAATCCTATTGATCTTCACTCTACATGGAATTAATAAAGGATCAGACTGCACATTTTTTAGGACACTCTGATATCTTTAAAATGAAGCGTTTATGAGGAAGTTATCAACTATTTCCGCTATGACACACACCTTCTTGGACAGTGGGACTCTCTTGTTTGGGAGTGTCAGTGATTCTGTCCCAGGGCTGTAGGGGTGAGAGCATGCTGCCCTGAACAGCTGGTAACAGCCCCTGAGGTCACCCTCAGGAGATTCCTAATGACCCTGATGCACCTCCTGAAAACTAAGGAGCCAGGCTACAGGTGAGACCCCAAGTCTAGCCCCTGCTTCCTTAAGCATCCTCAGCTCCCCACTCTGCCTGCTTCCACTGGGCTCAGTCACTCTCTCTTCTGCCACTTTCTCTTTCCTGGCTGTTTCCTCTGCGTGATATCCTCCCTGCTCTGAACACCTGGCTCCTCTATTTCTCATATCTTAACACAGGCATTCCACAGAGAGGCACTTGCTGATCTTCTCTGCCCTGAATTTTTCTTATGTCTCCTGTTGATTTTCTTAATAGCCCTATTATATATCTGAAGTTTCCTAGGTCTTTAGTTTACTGTTCTAACTAAAGCAGAAGTTCAAATGCATTCCCAACAACTGTTAAATCAAAGAATACATTGCCAGTTTCTTGGCAGACTTTGGGAGATAATCATATAATTCCTCAATCGTAGCAGAGAGGATGGTACCCGTGGTGAGGGATTATTGCCATCTAATGTAAGAATGCATGCCAGGCAACTGACCTTTGAAATAAATTTATTAGGAGATTGCCAACTTGCAAAGGTAGACAAATTCCCTAACTTTGCAGGGACCATATAGTTCATCAACAGCTAAACTAAGGCTCAAACCCAAGTGTATCTCAGTACAAATCTCATATTCTAAATATTCCACTGGACACAGGTTTAGAATCAGGAGCTATGTCTGTAGTAGGTTCATAAAATTTATTCAAGATTCTTATTTGTTTGCATTTATTTCTGTATCATGATACACTGGCCTTTGCCAAGAATTCCTAAAATGTGGAAACCCAATCTAGTGAAGTTTACTATACATTAGGGTCTGTCAGCAGTTGGCCCGAGTGAATAACCCCACCTGGTCAGGTCAAAATACAGGGTCAACAGTTAGCACAAGGACAGGGAATGGATGTTGGGGGACAGTTATCCCTGTCAAGTTGAGATCCTATTTTATCATCAAATATAAGGTATCTCTCTCTTGTTTCTCTCAGGCAAAGTGTCACTTTCCCCTAGGTGCCAATTTGAACAGAACTTAGCACTGGAACCAAATCATTCCTGAGTTTAAGACTCAGTATCATGCCACTAACAAATGCATGTACAGTACAGTGGCTTAGAGCTCTGGAACTCAACCGCTGGCTTTGCTACAAGACATTGGACTAACTAATTATTACTCTGTGCCACATCTGTAAGATGGCAATCATAAATTAATAAAAACTAAATGTTCACAATAGCAGCTGAGACATAGCAAATTCTCAGCAAACATTAGTGCTTACTAATTTTATTTAAACTCCAGCTTATTTTTCAGTGCTGGGTATCAAACTCAGGGCTTTACATATGCTAAGTAAGTGCTTTATCACTAGACTACACCTCCAGCCCCAAATTTTTACTCCAACACATTTATAGGATTAAAAAAAAAAAAAACTTAAACTGGATTCATGCATCCTAATATAATCCTATGAGCTTAGCCAAGGCACGGTATTAACAAAGCCAAGATTAGCCACATCAACCAATCCTACAGCCAAAACAGAAAGCTTAATTGTCAAGCACATCATGAGTACAAAAAAATGCAGAGCCTATATTGAAGAGTGAATTTGTCCTATCACTAGAGAATCTGTGATAACCAGAAATAGACACATGCATACAAAAAGCACCTGGGATGTGTGAACAATGAAGAACTGGAGTCCCTCTACAAACTGCACAGCTAACTGATTTCCTTCTTCAATGATAAATTTTAAAGGTATAACTTCAATTCTATTAATAAGAGCCCACCATCTGAAAACCCAGGCAGGTGCATAAATACTACTGTTATACATGCTGCCTTAATACTGATACTTTTCTCCAAATATACACCACACATAGTATGAGCATCTGTTTGTCTTTCCCACACTGCAAGTCCAATCCTTTTTGACACCTGGATCCAACACAGAGTGCAACACCAGCCCCATAGTGGGCACCCCAAATCCCCCTGTATCCAGTGTGCGTGTTCACATGCCTGGGTATACAGCATATTGATCAGGTGGAATAGGTATAAATTATGATGAGCAAGTGCCAGAGAATGGTAATTTTATTTTTATATTGTTACCTTCAAGAGGGAAGGAACACTAGGAAAAAGCAATGGTCTAAATTACTAATATTTGCTTGTAGGCTTAACATACCCACAAAATCTCCCATTTAAAGGAAAAGTGAACTAACATTGCAGAGTCAAATAAATTAAAATTAAATTAAATTTTAAAAAGAATTCACATGCAAAAAAACCTTATTTTCCTCTCAAATCTGAAAACATTTTGTCTAAACATAATTTAATATTACAAATTCAATTTTCATTCAGTATCAAGCCTTTTATTTCTCTAAATAATTAGGATGTTCCTTAATGATTAGTCCTAAAAATTCTTCTGAGTGATTAAATCAAACCTAAATAGTACCTTTACCTAGTTACTCTGGGTTTAGTTCACTTTAAAATAACTCTTAGAGTGAAATGTGATGACCACAAGCTTCACAGAAATAAAATTTCTTCCCATGACTGTTTACATAAATATCCCCCTTCCACCCTTTATTTTTGACACTAATGGCTTATCTGGGACTTCAAAGAATTCTTCAAAACAGGAGACTTCTCTGTTGCTCCATCATATGTTATCCCCTACAAAACATGCACCTGGGGCTGGGATTGTGGCTCAGTGGTAGAGCGCTTGCCTCGCATGCGTGAGGCACTGGGTTCGATCCTCAGCACCACATAAAAATAAATCAACAAAGATATTGTGTCCACCTACAACTAAAAAATATTTAAAAAAAAAAAAAACGTGCACCTGCAGGAAGGGACTAGTCCTCTGAGGGATTCATAATGCTAAGTGGGTGAGGATAGGGAGTTCAGACCTACACTTTGTTCTCATTAGCACTACACTCTCAACACCACACCAAACAAACCTAATCAATGCCCAGACAGGTTTTGGATATCAAAGAACAAAGTAACACATCAACTCATGCAAGCAGATTACAATAGAGTCTGCCCTCTCTATCCTTGGATACAACCAAATAAAGATCAAAAATATTTAGAAAACAATTCCATCTGCACTGAACATGTACAGGCATTTTTGTTGCAATTATTCCCTAGGCAATACACTACAACAACTATTTGCATAGCATTTACATTGTATTAGGTATTATAGGTGATCCAGAGATGAGTAAACATATACAGAAAGATGTGCCTAACATGCAATGCCATGGACTGGAGCATCTGCAGATTTGGGTATCTGAGGGGTTCTGAAACCAATCCTTTATGGATAGATATCAAGGGATGACTGAACTGAGATTTACAATCTCCTCCTGCTAATAAGAATATTAAATATTCTGATACACAGAAATGCATTAATCCAACAGTCACTTGCATACAAAGCTCAACTCTACCCATGCCTGTGTATGAGAACAAACTGTTCCTCTAAGGAAACTGGAGCTTATTAAACCTCATCTCATTTATTTTAAGGAGAAATGTGCTTCTCAAAAACAGAATTTTGTGGAAAGAGCCTTTAGAGATCATTTCATCTTTCAACTGCCAAGTCAAGTCCCCTCCCCACTTACTAATAATAAGACATTTCTTGAAAATCTAAAGTTTTTCAGGCACTACACTGTGTGTACTTGTGCATGTGCTTTCCTTTTCTTTGCATCATTTCTTTAGCCTACAAAAATCCCCTCCCAGGAGTATCTAATTCCTCATTTTCTCCAGGGAGAAGCTGAGGCATACTGAGATTAGGTCACCATTTACATTTTTCAAACCTCCTTAACTAAAAATTGTCCCCATCAGGAGTTAATGTAAAAAGAAAAAGAAAACCCCACTCCAATGCAAATTTCATGCAGAAGTTCAACATAAGCAGAAGCAATAGGAACACTTTGAGGCCATCCCACATAGGAGGGGCTGGTCAAATGATGAGCAAATCCAGGAGGTGGTTATTTGGATGTGTAGCAGCTGCTTTCAATCCTTTTTTCCTCACCCAATTTCCTCTTCAACAACTGTTCATTTTAATTACACAAAATTATTAATTGTAAGAATGCCCCCCAACAACAAAACTGGATACACCAGCCTAATTTTAAAAAAATTTAAAGTCCACCTTTTCATTCACTCCACAGGGCAGCACTTTTCAAAGAAATCAAACCAGGCAGCCAGGTTAACCTGGGTGATTCATACAGGTTAATACAATTCAGAGCATTTGTTGACAGGAGAAATCAGACTGAGTATAAATGTGCATGAGCCCTGGCAGAGAGGGTTCTGGTGGATAAACTGTTCAGCTGTTATTTCCTAGGTAAAAATGGACAAGAATCTCACTCTCTGTGTTCAAAGGGTTCAAATATAATGAGGAAACAAAACATATGCAAACCAAGAGGTTTGAGCTGTGCAGCTCAAATTAAGGTACACACCATAGGAAACTGTTAAAACCTGCCTTGGGAAACAAAAAGCGATTTCAAGCTATAAAAACAGGGTGAGGAGAGAAGGGAGGAGGAGATGGGGAAGGCTCGCTCAGCCCCATCCATCTTCCCAGCTCCTCCCCCACTGACACTCCACCCATACCTAGTCCTGTAGTCACCTACCCTTCCAAAAGCCAATCACACTTTGTCATGGTTTAGATATGAAATGTCCCCCAAAACCTCATGTGTCAGACAATACAAGAAAGTTTAGAAGTGAAATGACTGGGTTATGAGAGTCCTAAACTAATCAGTGCATTAATCCCATGATAGGGATTAACTGGATGGTAATTATAGGCAGGTAGGGTGTGGCTGGAGGAAGTGGGTCATTGGGGGCATGTCTTTGGGGCATATATTTTGTCCTTGTGAAGCGGGGCTCTCTCTCTCTCTGCTTCCTGGTAATGTACTGAGCTGTTTTCCTCCACCACATACTTCTGCCTCATCTGGGGCCCAGACCAATAGAGTCAACCATCTAAGGACTGAGACCTCTGAAACTTTTAGCCCCAAAATAAACCTTTCCCCCTGTAATTGTTCTTGTCAGGTCTTTTGGTTGCAGTGGCAAAAGAGCTGACTAAAACACATTATTTCTCAGGACCAATTAAAATTTCCTGCCAACTTCTTAAACAAGCCATTTATGAGCTGATGGCATTTTTTGGCCTTTCCTGAACAATGAGGGGTGAAATTAGTTAGATAATCCCATCCATAAGGGCAGAAGAGGAGAATTATGACTGAAGTGTATTCAACTTCCCATTCATGTGTTTGCCCAAACATGTTCCTTCAAATTCTCACAAATACCACCAAGGGTGGGCTCACACAGGTTTCAGGTTTGAGAGACAGGTAGCCTAGGAGACATCTAATTCAGACAGTTTAGGGAGGAGACGGTTAGAAAGGCTGAGTAAAGAAAGAAGACTGTAATCCAAGAGATGTTAAATGCAGAAGGGCCCGGGGGGAATTGGAAGAACGTGGTGGAGCATATGGACTAAATCCTTGATTGTGTGACAGCACTGTGACCAAATAAACCCATTACAATGCCAAACACTCATGGCAAGAAGGTTTCAGACTAAATGCATCTACAGCAATAAACAGGAAGGTGATGTTAACGGAGCTGAAAAACAATTATATCAGAAACCTCACACTAATTTTTATGCTTATGTTTTCAGTTGTTTTAAATGCAGATGAAAGTCCTGTGGATATCAAAATAGCAAAGCTACTCTAAACTATGGATGCAGACACCAAGGATCCTTTCCCCTCAAAAGACAAAACAAATAACAACTAAACACAGGCTTCCCTATAATCTGTTCTCTTATCATATAATCCTCCTTACATTCATCCCTGCCAAACACTTTCCTTCCCTTTGCAGCACAGATTTGCTCCCAGGGAACCTAATACAATATTTATGAATGTTTTGATATTAGCAACAAGAGTCCTCCACAGTAGCACAAAGGTCAAAGCTATCCTCAACGCCCTCTACCTTCCAGGCTCCCCCTTAGAGATTTTATCTACTACACATCAGTGTAAATGTAGCAGACCCAGACTGATCTCTTGACTGTTTTTTTGTTTTAATCACTAAAGTATTAAAGAAGCTAAAGCATATTATCCAACTCAGAAATGTTAAGTGGGTCCTTGAATAAGCAGTAATTCACATGTGTTCTGTTATCACCTAGGTTCTCTGCACTATAGAACTTGGACAGCTTCTTCCCTCAAGAAATACATGCCTCCTCTCTCAAACCCTCAAATCCTCCACCCTCCTCCAATCCTTCACTTTGAGCACTCTGCTTCCTCCCCATTTTGTGGGGCAAACAGAAGCTTTTGGTTCTGGGGGATTCATCCTGACGGCCCGAGCACACTGGCTGCTTCGCCTGTGCTAAGCTCTTTCCCTCCTATCTTAGAAAGAAGACTCTCTTCTTGCTGCCCAAGTATATAAAATGCACCTGAGTTCAGGGTCTGGGATTGTCTGTTACCCTGTGCCTAACCTGTCCATTTCCCTTCTCCACAGCTTTACCCTCAGCCTATAAACATACTCAGAACTCCCTGACCTGCCTGCCTCTCTTCATCTCCTTCAGTGCCAACTTCAGTCAAGAGCATAGTTCTCCTGTGCCTACCTCCCCACTGCTCATCTACCTTTTAATCTCCTGTTACCTGTCTTCCCATGCTTCTGGCACTCCTATGAACTGAAATTTCAGTAAAGGATTTGTTTCTGTATCTGCTGTTGCTTACTACTTCCCTCCTCAAAGGGCCATTTTTTGATTTTTGGCAATCCTCCTTCCCTGGTTGGCACTCAACGTCTATGGCCCCTCTGCAATCTCCCCTGCAGGGTCCCTTTCATAACCTTCCAATGGGGATCATCCCTCAGGCTCCACTCTAAATTTTTATTCAGTGTATTGAACTGTCTTTTTTACTTATGATTCCAGTTGCCACAAGCATGCTCATCAAGTCATCATCAAATCCAACCACAGCCTTGCCATATACCACACTTCTATCCGGACCAATATGCCATCATGTGCCATTTAATGACAGGGCTGCATTCTAAGAAATGCATCATTAGGCAATTTCATCTTGGGAGAAAATCATCAAGTACATTTACACAAACCTGGATAATCTACTGTACACCTAGGCTATGTGGTATATCCATCTATGCACCATATAGCATATAATATCATAGCCTATTTTTCCTGGGGCATGATGAACAAAATAATACAAGATTAAATCAAGCACAAATAGATACAATCAAGACAGCAGGAAACACAAGATACATGAGGCTGCCATTGACATAACATGGCATACTGCTTATCGTAAACTTTTTTTATAAGTAAGAGTATCCTCTAAAATAAAAATAGAAAGTATATTATAACAAATGCATAATGCGAAAACAGCCACTTAATATCATTGTTACATATTAAAAGACTAAAGTCTTTTGCATAAACCCATGTGATTCTTTTTCTTCCAAAGTACAGGGGAGTGAATCCAGAGATGCTCTATGACTGAGCTACTTCCTCAATCTACCTTCCTTCCTTCCTTCCCTTCCTTCCCTTCCTTTTTTTCTTTCTTTCTTTCTAGACAGAATGTTGCTGAACTGTCCAAGCTGGCCCTGAATTTGCAATCCTGCTGCCTAGGCCTCCTGAGTAGCTGGGATTAGGAAGGCGTGTGCCACTGTGCCCAGCCCAAGTGTGTTTTCTGGTGTCACAAACCTTGTATAGCTCTCTCTCTCTCCCAAGCACAACTGTACTATAACTGCATGTGCTATAGTTCTATGTGACTGTTAGTATAGATCTGTTTACACCAGCATCACCACACATGCGTGAAGAATGCTTTGAGACATGATGTTAGGAAGACTGCAATAGTAGTATACAACAGGGATTTTTTTAAGCTCCATTATGATCTTATGGGACTACCATCATATATATAGTCCATCATTAGCTGAAATGTCATTATGTGGCACATCGCTGTTCTAAATTCACTGGGTCCACCTACCTGAGTGTCTCACAGACTCCACAAGTCCACATGACCAGAACTGATGTCTGCACCTCCAGCTTCCCCTATTTTCTTAGTAATCCCACAACAAGTTTCATCAACCAAGCCAAAGAGTTGAGAAAAGGGAAAGGAAGCAAAAATAAAAAGCATAATTCAAAAGAACACACCATCAAAAAGTTATGACAATAAAAAGACTAAGTGCCCTTATGGAATGGAAAAAGATCTCTGAAGAGATTTTGTAATTTAACTTTAAAAAAAAAAAAACTTATGAGCAAAGTAACATAAGCATAAACAAAAAAAAAGAGCCTAAAATATTAACATCAAAATTAAGCTTAAGACCAAAATATTGAATAAGCATAGGTAAAAATAAAATTATAGCTATATTACCATCACTCTGGTAAATTTTACTTCATGCAAAATTAAATTTTATATGAAATAAATTGTTTTACATGAAAATATGTAAAGTAAAAATCACAAGTGAATTGGCTAAAAAGTTGTTAATAGACTAATCCAACTGGCTAAGTGAATGGGATAAAAATATAGATTCCAAAAAATGTAATTAAAAAATCTGAACACAGCTACTTAGGAGGCTAGTACAGATAGAATGTAAGTTCAAGGCTAGGTTGAACAACACAGTGAGACCCTGGCTCCAAAAATAAAAAAATAAATCCAAACAAATGAACTTTGAAGACTGTAAAGAATATAAGTTCATCCCTACTATAACAAGAAACCTGGAATAAGTTCCTAGCTGCAGTTACTGAATCAATAGAGAAGAGATAACCATAACTACAAACTACCTCCCAGTTTTGCCAGGAGAACCCAGAGTTTGGCAAGAGAACCCAGAGGCAAATTTCAAAGGGTCCCACTCGCCTCAGATCAGCAGCATTGATAGTCACTGCAACAGCTGACCAGCATGTAAGATCATGTCAGATCACACTGCCAGATCATGGCTCAGGACCATTCAACACAAGATTTGAGAACTGAGAGAGACCTTGAAAAATATAATTTGCACCATTTATCTTATACAGGAGGAAACTGATGCCTTCAAAGATAAAGCTCTACCTCATAGAAGCAGGCATCTACATAGAGCTGCCCTCAGTGAATAGAGACTCAGGTGAAAGTCTAGAACTAAGCTCTTCAGAGATGCTGGCCATAGGTGGTAACATACCAGGTGTGTTTGCCATCAGAGATTTTTTTTTTTTAAATAGGTCCCTTCTCAATGTGGCAAATTTTTTTTCAGGAACAATTATGAAATAAAAATATGAAAGTGACCAGAAAACAAAAATTATGTTTATTAGGGCTGGGGATACAGCTCAGTGGTAGATCACTTGCCTAGCACATGTGTGTCCAAGTTCAGCCCCCCACCCCACACATCCCCAAAATACTATCATTATTAAATTATATATGATGCCAGTAAATAAAAATTTAGAAGTTATTATAGTATGAAAAAAGGAAAAAAGCACAACTATTTATTCAGCAGTTTTTATATCCACGTAATAGTTTGCATTTTGATCTTTGGTTTTAGACTGATAGATTATTTATGTCAATAATTGTTGACTAACTGAAATTTAACAAAAGCAATGTCTATAAAAGGTATAATTTGAACATCTAATAAATCATACCACTAATGTTACATTTTATTTTCTTGATTTGGACATCAACTTTAAAATAATAACATCAATAAATTTCAATTTTCAAGAGATTCTTAAATCTAATGAAGTTTTATGTGAACTAAAATTTGCAGTTACCAAACATTGTACTTCACAGATCACACTGTTCCCATGTTTTAAATTTCAGGCAGAGAAACTTCTAAGTGGTCACACAAAATGACAAAATTTAGATTACAGGTGTAACTCAGTGGTAGAACAAGTATCTCACATGCATGAGAGCTGGGTTCCCCCAGCATCAGAAGAAAATAATAATGACAAAAATTAAAGTAGAACAAATTCTATTTTCTCAGCATTTATAAATACAAAATGCATGTATACAGCTCAGTCATGGGCACCCAGGCTGGAAGGTACCTGGGAATGCTCCTAATTGGCTTTCACAGAGTCTTTTCATTTGAAAGAAACTACAATGTACTAATTGGAATCATACATGTGTATGTATTTTGCATGTATACTATACACACACACACATATATATAGTCTTTAATTGTAAAAAAATAGTCACAGAAATTGCTGAAAATTTAATCCAATTGAAGACACTTTTGAGGAACATTTTATTGCTGACATTACACACAACTGCTAGTACATGGGAATAATAAAACAGAGGGACTTTTAGTGGACTTTATTGTTTGCACCCTCCTCTTGCCTGCTCCTCAAATGGACTGCTCCCTCAACACCCTCTACTGCCCTTTGTACTCCTTGGGTTCTGGGAACTTGGGCAACTTGTACTACTTTTTCTGGTGTGTTTCCTTATCTGTGCAATGAGGACACAAGTTGGGAATGCTTCTGCCTGCTTCAGACAGCTCCTCAAAGACAGAGGATAGGTGTGGGAACCCTGTCCTGGTCTATATGTGGTTTGTTCCCCCAAGAAGAGCTGAAGAGAAAAGCATCATTGCAATTAAATTGGTAAGGTGGGTGACCCTGTGAGGAATGGAATGACCCATGTCAAGGGAGAACACACAGGAAGACCACTCAAAATCTTTCTCTCCTGTATCTAACTCCTCTTTTAAGAAGCTAAGGACATGAGCCAAAGAACGGAGTGAAATAAAAGGGGGTTAGTTAGCTTTTCATCACTGTGACCAAAATATCTGACAAGAGCAATGTAGAAGAGGAAAAGTTCATTTTGGCTCACAGTTTCAGCAGTTCAGTCCATGATCAACAGACTCCACTGCTCTGTCCCTAAGGTGAGGCAGCACATCATGATGCAGGGGGCGCTATTCCGCTCATGGTGGTCAGGAAGCAAAGACAGAAAGGAATCAGGAGGACAAGATATAATCCCCAATGGCACCTCCTGCAGTGACCCAACTTCCTCCAACCACGCCCCATCCTCCTAGAAGGAACATTCAAATTAGAAGGAACTGATTAGATTACGGCTCTTGAGATCCAATCATTTCACCTCCTGCATTAAGAAAGGAGTTTGAGGGAGACACCTCATATCCATGACAGGGGGCAACAAACAGAAATGACTAATCCCATGTGTATGTCCTATTCATCTTCCTCACTTAAACCCACCCCAAAAGTTAATCGGCAATGAACAGATCAGGACTATCAAGGTCAAGTGAGGCCTCTTTTTTTTCCATCACTGTGTCCTCAACATCAATCACTGGTGTGTCCTGCCATATACTGGACACTAAAAATAAATTTGTCGAATGAACAAATTCTAAACCTCAACTTATATGAATGGCTTAAGGATGCCAGCTATCACATTAAATCCCAAATAAACCTTCATTTGAGGGCAGACATCAATCTAAGTCTGAAGAATTAGCATTAAGAGCATTTAACAAGGCAGCCCTCTTTTAGGAATAGTTTATACGTGAAAGCACAACATCAAAACCACACAATGCATCCATTTCCAAGGCTTAAGCAACTCTACCTCACTGTGGGAGTTCTAATTTGCTCAATAAGAAATTAAATATGAAGAAAAATTTTAGAACAATGTATTAAGACATTTCCTTTTTTTTTTACTTATAGCATTATAGTTATACATAGTAGCTGGGTTCATTTTGACAAATACATACACGCATGAAATCAGTTCCTGTTTTCTGTATAGTTCTGACCTTTGCTCGTACAACAGTGTCCTTCAGCAAAAGGTCTGCTACACTTTCCTTTGGCCAAAAAGGGTGCTTTGTGCTGGGGAGGATGAAAGGGGAAACAGACTTCATCCTCAAGAATGAGGCAGCAGAGCAGAGAGAGTCACAGACACATATAAATGGACATAAGGCAACCTGCTGGGATCCACAGTCAAAAAAAAGCCTGAAAAACTATGGTGCACAGAGGGAGGCACTTCAGCCTGCAAAGGGCAAGGACATGGGACAAGGACAAAAATGCTTCTTTAAGAAATATATCACCTGAGCCTTAACATCCAACTTCCTCCAACCACGCTCCATTCTTCTAGTGCATTCAAACTAAAAGGAACTGATTAGATTACAGCTCTTGAGATCCAATCATTTCACCTCCTGCATTAAGAAAGGAGTTTTGGGGAGACACCTCATATCCAAAGAGTAACAGGGGGCAACAAACAAACTGGAGTTTGACAACAAACAAGCTAGAGGAAACAGTTCAGAAGGAAGGAGATAACATTGTAATCCCATGATTAAAGACTGCAGCCAGAACAGAGGAAGAGAACATGGGGTGAGGGGTAGCAAGCTGGGGACAGAATGACAGTGGCCCTGTATAACTTCCAGGACTGTGAATTAGAAATACATGTCTCTCAGAAGGTGAAACAGAAGTGCATGAATTTGTCAGTAGATGACAGTCTGCAGCTTTGTCAGCATTCCCTCAAAGTTCACACATGTTAACACACACTTTTGGAGTTTGGGGATACAATTTTAAGGACAAAAAAACTGGAAGCACTTCCAATCCTTCTTCAAATTTTTGTTGAGTATAGGAGCAATGTAAATTTGAGTAGCCACTAAGTACTTACTTTTGCCTAAAGATGCACTAGAAGACCAAACACATGAGGGGCCCACACATCCTCTCTGGGACAATGTCTCTGTAAATGAGTCTAAACATTAAGAGTACTGTTAAAAGTACAGTTCATGAATCATAATTTAAATGTGATATTAGAATGAATATTTTGTTATAGCAATGTAAAATGTCTGCCAACTCCTGCATTTTATGTGTAGGCCACAACCTAGAACCAAGGTCTTGGAGCTACAGGAAGCCTCAGTGTTAAGGAAGAACTTTTAAACCAGCTAACCATGAACTGAAATGGTTTGCCAGATGAACTACAATGTTCCTTGTTGCTATGGTTTGAATCTGGAATGTTCCCCAAAGGCTCCTGTGTTGAAGATTTGGGATCCAGTACAGCACTCTTTAGAGGTGGAAATGACAAGGTCATGAGGGCTCTGACCTTCTCAGTGGACTAATCCACAGATGGATTCACAATTTGAATGGACTCTTGAGAGGTGGTGGAAACTACTGGAGGTAAGATCTAGTTCAAGGATGTGGGTACTTGAGGGTGTGCCCTTGGAGACTACATCTTCTCCCCCGTCCCTTCTCTCTGCTTTTCTGCTTCCTGGCTGCCATGAGCTGAGAAGCTGTCCTCCACCACGCCCTTCCACCATGACGTTGTGCTTCACCTTGGGCCCAAAGCTGGAGCTGGCTAACCACAGACAGAAATCTCTGAAACGAAGTTTCCTCCTCTAAATTGTTTTTTTCATTTTGAAACAGCAATGAAATCTGACTAACACACCCATGGAGACAGATGTTCATGTATAGGTCGTAAGAATTAAAAGCGTGAAGTTAGAGTTACAGTATGTGCATATGCATATGTACATTTATCCACCACTTTGGAGTTCCCTGACTATAATATTCACAGTGTCTGGCTTATAAAAGACTAATCCATGTCAAGACCTCGATATATAGAATAACTGTGGTTCTCCTTTCTCTCCTTTCTCTCTCTCTCTCTCTTCCCCGCCTTCTCTCTCTCCCTCATCCCCACTCTTCTTTCTCTCTTTCTCTCTCTCTTTCTCTTTCTCTCTATCTCTCCCCTTATACTTAAAAATTATTTCTGTGGGCTGGGGATGTGGTTCGGTGGTAGCACACTCAACCTGTAGCACTGCCAAAAAAAGAAGAAAAAGGGAAGGAGGAGGAGGAAAAGGAGGAGGGGAAGAAGAAAGTAAAGAGGAAAGAAATGAAGATAGAAAAATTGCTTTTCCTGCAATGTCTAAACCTATCCAGTAAAGAAAACTTTCTTGAAATAGGTCTGTATTGAAACAGGTGTGGAAATGAAACTATGTGACAGCTGGTAGGCAAAACAGTGAAATTCAGAGAAGTTAATGCTTCTGCCTCCCCTAGGCATCCTCCTCCTATGAAATAATGTAATTTACTATGGTATATTGACACTAGAATGATTAATGAACTCTAATTTGTAAAGGCATCATTAAAAATTAACACGAGGCAGTTCTAACAAAGATAGAATACTGGGGGGGGGGGGGGGTAATTATGATACTACTCAGCAAACAGCCTTACTGTTTTAAAATTAAGAGCTCTATTCTTAAATTATAAGAGCTTGGGAACACATATGCTAGCCAGTAATACTTTCAAAGCTTCCACCCTTTACTGGAATAAAAATAAAAGTGTAATATTTTTATTCAGTAATTTAAAGAACATTCCTTATATAACTCAGTCTCCAATTAAGTATCAGGTTAAATATTGTGCACAGTTCTGAGGTACATAGGAATATTCAAAGCAGAGGCAAGTGGCCAAAAAGTCAATTGTCCAAATAAAAAAGAGGGAAAGGGGGAGACAGGAAGAGAAAGAGACTTGATATTCACAATTCAATCCAATTCTAGTTATCCATTTGAACCTACTTTAAGATTTTAACCATTCTATGGTAAAGAATCTTAGTTAGTATTTGGTTGCAAAAGGAGGTGACAGTGAATTTAATGTGACCTGATGTGCAACTTTGTTCTCTCAGCATACCAAAAGGAGGAGCCAACTTCTTGATTTAACAACAATGCACATATGCACACTAAATACATCTTAGACCTGCCTTTATGCTCTCAATGCAGCCTGCTTACGACGTCATAAATTCAGGCTAAATTTGATTTCTATATGTAATCATAGCACCCAAAGATTATTCTTTAGCCTGAATATTTATTCTTAAGACAACCTACATACCTTACTCAACTCCATGTTGCTTTTCTTCCCCAGCTTATCAATTGACTGGGTTATCAAAGAATAGACAGTGAACAATATGAGTGGCAAAAAAGAATGACAGTAGTTAATGACCAGGATAGATGAGCAGCCACCATTTGCTCTCTTACACCACAGGGCCAACTGTGCATATGGAGTGACAGACACTCTATTCTAACTCTTGGGGTATGCCATAAGGCATGACATTACTCTAGTTTCTATTCACTGAGTGGAATATCTTGAAATCAAGCACAACGAGAGGTAGGGCAACACTGCAGTTTCTCTCCAGTAAAGCTTGTGCAATCCCCGCCTTGCCGGAGACAGGACACAAGAAGATACGTCCTTTATGACACAGCTGATAGAGGTCGCCCCATGCACCTGACCCCCTGAGGTGATCCAACACTTAGGTGACAGGAGTTTTTACTATTCCGAGGTCAATTACCTTGCCTCCAATCCACTGTTTAAAATGGTTCCCAATAAAACAAAACTCAGGAACAATAGAAATAGTATCAATACCTTCTCCATCACTAAAACTGAAATTCTGGGCAACATCTTTATGTATTCCTCCACCTACTTACAACCCTATTTCCACCTCTCCTTAAAGCTACAGATCTCACATCTCTCCCTGGGCAATGACAGCAGCCCAATGCACTTCAAAATACAGAGCACATGGGTTCACACACATGCCACAGCCAAAGCATCCCAAACCCAAGGATAACTTTGTCACTTACCCCCATAAGAGCTTGATTGGGCTACAGCTGACCCACTGTCAGTAGCTGAGATTTTCCCACCATACCTGTCATTGCTCCTTCTTCCAAATTTTTTCCAAAAAGGAAAAGGCTGTACACTCCTCTGCACCTTTAAACATGCTATTCCCCATGGCTGGTATGCCCTGTCTACACAAACCCCACCTGAGCTTTCAGACTGACTTCTATTCAGCTTTCAAACCCAGCTGATTAGTCATCCACCAGCAACTTTGCCCTGTCCAAGCCCTGAAGCATTGCAAAAAAAAAAAAAAAAAAACCCACCCCAGATTCTCCTTGACAGAAGAGGACTAAAAATGCTTGCCATAAAAATATCAAATGTAGGATTACAAATGATGCTTAACTCTCCTTACCAGTCTCAGGGTTGTTGAAATCAAAAGCAGAAGTCAGACTGGGCCTGACCAGCTTGATCTTCTCCAAGGAAAAAGAGAAGCCCCACTCAACAGGAATCTCCAGCACATGGCTCCCAAGTGTGGTATGAAAGGAAGTTATCAAAGTTTAGATTTACATGTGTCTCCAAAAATTAAGGTTTGATAACATTTATTGAGTAAGTGGATACTCGTGCCCCCACATGGTCCTATGTAATGGGCCTGGAGAGGAAGTTCCCTGATTTGAGGGTTAGGGATGTGCTATGGAATGAATAGTATCCTCACCCCCAAATTTATACATTGAAGCTCTAACCCCAATGTGATAGTATTTGGAGTCAGGACTTTTGGGAAATAAAGGATTAGATGAAGTCATGAGGGTGGGGCCCTCAGGATGAGATTAGTGCTCAGTCTTTAATAGACTGAGACCTTATGTGAGATATCTCTCCTCTCTTTCTCACTCTCCAACCCCACTCTCTCTCTATGCAAGGCAGGAAGCGCAACTTCACCATCCTACAAGAAAACAACTATGCTGGTATCAACCTAATCTTGGACTCTGTTGTCTAAGCCACCCACTCAAACTATGGCATTTTGCCATGGCAGTCTGGCTGACTAATGCATAGTAACAGTGATACCCTCCTCCCCTGTCTGTCTCTCTGCTTATTACTAATACATGTTTCAGTTTGTGTCTCCCAGCTAGATGGATTTATAGTTTACTTTATCTAATTTCACTAAACTAGCCCTCTCAAGATGAAAAAGTGGCTTCAGAATCTGGAATGGTACTTTTTTGAAAATTATATTAATATTGCAATTAAAGAGTCAGGCACAGTGGCACATGCCTGTAATCCTAGCACTTTGGGAGGCTGAGACGGGAGAACCACGAGTTCAAAGCCAGCCTCAGCAATGGCGAGGCACTAAGCAACTCAGTGAGACCCTGTCTCTACATAAAACACAAAATAGGGCTTGGGATGTGGCTCAGTGGTCAAGTACCTCTGAGTTCAATCCCTGGTACCAAAATATATATATATGCATGTATATACATATACATATATATATACTGCAATTAAAGGCAAATTTTATAAAGCAGCAGAATTGACTCTTCCTTTCTTAATGAAAGCTCTTCAAAACAATTTTACTAGATTAAGCATTAGGAAAATTTAATCAAACCTGATAAGTGAGCCAAAACTATTCAAAACAATGAACATTATTAACAAATGTACTTAACTACAAAGTTTAATTGAGAACCTTAGTGAATACATATGAAATCTTGAGATAATAACTAATGATGATAATATGTCTTCAGATATTTAAATGCTCATATTAAAGGTTAATGCTAAAAAGTTTTAGTTAAGAAACATACAATCCGGGCTGGGATCATGGCTCAGTGGTAAAGCGCTTGCCTTGCATGCGTGAGGCACTGGGTTCGATCCTCAGCACCACATAAAAATAAACAAAATAAAGTTATTGTGTCTATCTACAGCTAATAAAAATATTTAAAAAAAAAAAAAAGAAACATACAATCCATAAAGTTGGAGACCACTGATGTATACAGAAAACGTAAATGATGACCATGTGGGACCCCAAAATATGGCACCCCCAAATATGTTTCTTTGGCATATTTCAAGATGAGTATTCTGAGAAACTGCTGCCAGAATGAACGCTTTTGTAAAAGAAATGTACATCTGGAAAGGAAATTTACACTGGTAAAGTAAGCAGGCATGGTATATGAACAGGCTTATCTGATACCCACTTTTTGCCTAGGAAAGATCTTTTCACAGGAAGAAGAGGTTGGGGGTCTGAAGACTGGTTCAGACAGAGATGACCTCAGCAGGCAGTTACCAGGGAGACTTCATCTGCATCATAAGATAACCTTTCCAGGCCACACACCTCCTCCCCTCAACCTTCCATTGCCTATATCACTTCTCTTGCGCCCAGAATCCCTCAGTCCTTATCCCTTTGTTCAGCTGTAATAAGGTTGAGTCATCTGTGCCCCTCACTTGAGTCTTGTGCTTTGTGTATAGCCCCCACGTTTCTGCAGTTGAATACATTTGTTATGGGGTTTTTTTCCCCCCTGTGAATTTGTTTGCTCTAAGTTTATTTTCCGAACTAAAGTTATCAAACTTTTGGAAGGAAAAGAGCAACAGATCTATTCTCAGGCTGATGTCTTTTCTCAAGCAGGCCTGAAAAGTGAAACCTATCAACACTCTCTAGTAACCTTTCAAGTGATGGTATCTCTAACCAATACTGAAAACACACAGAATAATGCATCAGAATGGCCAACAATATCCCAAACTCAACTTCAAATCACTTTTTAATTGCATCTAGCATAAAACAGTAAGAGTGGCTAAAAACCTCTGATTTAAGTTTTGAAGAGCTGGCTTTCATTTAAGAGAAAAGAACGGATCAGCATTTAAATGATCAAACCCAACCTCATGAATTTCTGGAAATTTCTTTGTAAAACATCCCCACATCCCAACAATGGTGGGACCTCTCCTTTTGTTCTCTCTAAGCATTGTCCCTCTTAAAAGGGTTGCTGATTGGCGTTTCTGAGTAAGCTTTTGCTTCTGTTGAGTGGCTCAGTCATAAGTGGTAGAACAAACACTTAGACACTACTTTCTAGATGGTGACCCAGAAGCTCCCAGGACTGAACACTGAGCAGAAACAGAATTCTCTGCAGGTCACATGACTACCAACTCTTTCCATTTCTATACAACTGGACTAGTTGTCATGCAAATAAACTCTCTCCATGTTGTCTGTGAGTTTAGGGAACTTTCTTTGACACCAGGGATGGAATATTCTCAAATCTTAACATAACAATCATGTAAGGACATTGGCTCTTTTCTCTCTAACCACCATCCCTTCAAAATCATATCTGTTTCCAATAAAACATCCAATGTTTATGAAAGAAAGGTGAGAGTTTAACATGTTCCTACTCTCCCAGGTACTTATGGTTAATTTTAAGGTTTTTTTTTTTTAACCTTGAAAAAATTATAATTAAAATAAATTAAATTAAATTAAAATTATATACTTATAAGAGAATTGCAAAAATAGAGTAGAGTTGCCATCTAGCTTTCACCCAGTTTCCCTATACAGTTAACATCTTACATCCTAATACAATGATTAAAATGAAGAAAGTAACACTTGGCACAGAGCTAATCCAACTACTGACTTTATTCAGGGTTCAGTAGTGTTTTTCTTCCAATGTACTTTTTCTTTTCTTGGACCTGATTTAGGGACTCACGTGGTGTTTAGTTATCATATCTCCTTAGTTTTCTCCAATTCTGGTTCAATTTTAACTTCTATCTCATTAATTAATCCTTGATGTTTAATTCATTTAGAATCAGAAATGCTCCCAAGTTCACAGAAAGCAGTAAGAGTGCACAGTGTGGCTAAGGACATAATTCAATGGCAGAGCACTTGCCTAGCATATGCAAGGGCCTAGGTTCAATTCCTGGCATCAACAAAAATTAAAAATAAAAACAAAAGAGTTTATAGGAAAATAAGTTGTTGATCCAAATTCTCAAACCAAATGCCTTCACTTATTTGTAAAAATGTGAATGGTGTTAAATCTTGTATCTAGAATGTCTCCCAAAGGCCCATTTGTTGAAGACTTGGTCCCCAGCTGATAAAGCTATTGGGAGGAAACCTAGGAGATGGGGCAGGGTTGGAGGAAGTAGGACACTGCAGATATGCCTTTCAAAGGTATACCTTGTCCCCAACCCCTTTTCCCCTCTCTATTGTCTTCCAGGCCACATGAGGTACATAGCTTTGCTCCACCATGTGATCCCTTCCATGATGTTCTACCTTACCACAGTCCCATAGTGATGGGGCAAAGCAACTATGGACTGAAACCTCTGAAACCGTGAGCCAAAATAAACCTTTTCTTCCTTAAGTTGATTTTCTCAGGTATTTTGTCACAACAACGGAAAACTGACTAACACAAATGTAAGAGTTCTTTTTTTGGTCAAATTCAAACTGGGTTCCATTATCCACCCACACAAAGGTCAACCTGACAAAGAAAACTCACCATGAAAATCTATTCTCCTAGACATTTGCTGTTTCCTTAGAAACATCAAATACAAAACTGGCCCAAAGTTGACATGCTTTTCTGTTTCTAAAAACACAGTTCAAGAAAGCTCACACATTCAATGGTCACCTGAAATACATGGCGCCAAGGTTCCCCCAATTTCAACTGTCATCTGCAGGATGAAAAAAAGCCTATCCAGGGGTGTAAGTCAGATAACACTTCTAATTACAAGACTCTTCTATTGCATTAAGTGCTATTGGTATTTATGAAATAAGGACTCATGATATATTGTGATGTTCATGTCAGAAAACACAGTGCCTGGTTTGGAGATTAACCAAGCATATCTGCCTCTAATGTAAAAATAGCATAGACAGAAGGGAAATCTTGAGGCTGTTTGAAGGCTGATATGTAAAATGCTTTGAACATCAGCAATTACTCTGGATGAGGAAAAGGTTTACACTTGCCAAACTGGGCAGGGACAGCTGTCTCAAATCAGAGTTATGTAAATCTTACTTTTTTTAAGACAGTAATCATTTTCTGACTCAAAATGATTCTTGATAGGATCTTGGTATTGTTTCTTTGTTAAATTAGAAGAAGCTTATGTATTGAGACCAGATCCCATATTAATTCTGTAGTTTTAAAATATTTGGAAAAGACTCCTTCATCTTTGAGCACTCAAAGACATTCGATCTACTTCATATAAATCTATCATCCACTATTCATATACAAACGGGCTAGTGAAGACTATTTTGTTCTCTCCATTCTTTAAGGAAAAAAAAATATCCTCTCATATTTTAGGATCCCAGCATAATATTACAGGCTGAGTATCCCTTAACCAAAAGGCTTGGGATAGAAAGTGCTTCTGATTTCATTTGCTTTTGTTTTGTCTAGGTTTTTGGACTTAGGAATGTCTCCAAACACATAATAAAACATCCTGAAAAGAGGATCCTAGTCTAAACATAGAATTCTCTTATACATATATATTTTATGCACATAGCCTAAAGGTAATTTTATATAATATTTTTAGCATGTATAACTACAATCGACATGCAATTAGGTGTGGAATTTTCCACCTGTGGCATCATGTGGGGCTCAAAAGTTTCATACTTTGGGATGCTTAACATGTATAAAACTTAACACACAGCGTTCATTTCCTGTACAAACTTAACACATGGTGCTTAATTGCCTTTTCTTAAAAGGTAATATTCTATTTTAAACTTGCCCTGGAAAAGTCAACAAAATATTTATATAAAGTAATTTTCCTTTAAGAAAAACAACCTGAAGAAACTTAGTAACTTAACAAAGCTCAAGTTTTTGCTTTAATGAAGATTTTTTTGCTAGCTAAAACGCCCACCTGAAATGTATGAGTCATTCAAAACTGAATATCTACAAACATTTCTAACTTGTTCTGATGATCTCATTTCAAAATTGGAAAAAAAAAACTCCTTTTGGCTTTGAAATTTAAATATTTCAAATGACATACTGATAATCACATAGAAAGATTATATATGCCTGATCATGATGACATAAATATTGTTTGTTCCTTTGATCAGTCAACTACTTCAAGTATTTTTTTGGTAGGGGAAGCATTTGAACTTTAAATGGTCTTAAAAAGTTAGAAATACATAATTAAAGATTGACCCACCAGCTTCCTCTACATAGCAAACTTTTTGTAAGCATTTACTATGTAACTTGCAACACATGAAAGGATATGGTGCCATTCACACGAAATGTCCAGTACAGGGAAATTTACGGAGATATAAAGCAGATTAGTGGTTGTGTGGGTCTGAAGAAAAGCAAGAATAAGAGGATGTTCAAGGTGGTAAAAATATTCTAAAATTGTAAAACTCTGTGAATATACTAAAAACCAATGAATTACAACTTTAGATGGCTAAATTATGCACTTAAACATTTTTTAAGGATATAGGACAACATATTTGGGGAAAAGGGGGGACTGTATAAGGTGGACCCATATACACTTATATATACATGAACATTGAAAATAACCCACTAATTACTATTTCCTTCTTGGGGTAAGAAAGTTACTATCCTCAGAGTTAAAGCTTTATAGAATCAATGTGTACGAAAAAGACTAATCATAATTCTCCATTGCAAAGTCATTGGCTTCAGATCAGACACTGGTGTTATTTTCAGTGTCAAGCATAAGACCAAGATTTGGACAGACAGGCACGTACAAGGTACAAGCTCTCTCAGAAATTCAAGAAATTGCTCAGAATTTAGACTTCCCATGGAGTACATACCTACAGGGTTGCAAGGCCAGTCAACCCTAGAGGTGACCTGCTCACTTCTGCTCCTAGGGCCTTCCCCAGGCCCAGCCTCTGTTGAATCACACCAGTTCCAAATGCTGACCTTGACTGCATAATTCTTGTCCTGAAGTATACCAGGTCACCCTCATTTACCTTTCCTGTGCCCAATAGCAGCCTCCCTACCTCCCAGCATCAAACTCTGAGGCTCATCCCTGTCTAGAAGTCAAAACATTGAATTTCCCACAGAGGCAAGCACAGAACATCTGCCAAGACTGCAAGGTTCCATGCCAGAAAGGGCTTGCAGTAGAGAGAACTCTGTCCTACAGCAGGGCATTCCTGAGGTAAATGATCAGACATCCCAGATGCAGTAGACTAGTGTGAGCCTCAGCTGTCCCATGTGTCCCTTCTTTTCAAAAAACTCAATGTAGAAGCAAACAGGACTGGAGGGTGCAGCTCAGTGGTAGAGCATGTGCTTAGCATACCTGGGGTCCTAGGTTCAACCTCTAGCACCGTAAAAAATAAAATATTTATGTATAGAGTGGGGGACACAAACTGAGATGAACCTTTCATGGCCCTACCTCTACAAAAAAAAAAACAGGTAACCCTTCTCATGAAAAATTATATTTTAAAAAGAAATCTTTTATCAATTTCCTTGTATCAAAATATTCCCTTGAATAGCTTTATTGGCTTTCAGCAAATATTCATAGCCAAGATAAAAAAATCTTTATTTTTAAAAATCAAATTTGATTTCAGCATCATTTAAAGTCCTAAAACATCATGGCCCCATGTTTTGTAAAATCCTTAAATTCTAATGCTAAGAAGCTTTGTAATTAATTCCTAAGGAACTACAAGTCACTGATAACCATCAGTGATTCCTATTTAAACACGCAGTAGAGGTGCATCAAATATTCAAAGGCCATTTTAGAGAATCTCAAAAGTCACATTTTAATTTCTTAGACACCACCCCGTGCATTCGGAAACATGCTCACAGGATAAGCCATGCACTCAGAAATTGTATTTATTTTCATATTTATATCAACAAATTCAATTATATACTTATATGAGGTTTTAAATAGAATAGTTGATATCTGCTTAATTTACATCTAGCCAACCCATTGTACATTCCCATACTTAGTCTTCTCTGCCACCTTAAAAAAAGCACAAATGAAACCATACAATAAGTAGCCACTTGGAATCTAATAATAAAATCAGTCTCAAAAGTAAGTTTTCAGTATTCATTACAGAACGCTATTGAGAGTCCATTACCTAAGCTCTTAGAAATCCTCACCTCCCATGGAAACTAGGAAATTTAAGACTCCTAATTTATTCTCCCAGCTTTAATCATGCAAAAATAGACAACAAAATAAAAGGACATACTAAAAAGTTTTAGGGAAAAAAAAGTAATTCTTCAATTCCATATCCTTATATAGTATTTATCCTTTTAAAAATAATCTTTGTCTTTATAAAAGAAATTCAATAGAAGCACATGAGAAGTTGTGAAAAAGTAGAACTATATTAGCAGAGCTAGATTCCAAATGGTTTTAGGTATATTAAGAGTTGTGCAACCATCATTCCCAAATGAAAGTCCATGCCAATTAACAGTAGTTTCCTCCAATCTCTTCCTCATTACCCAGTCCTAAGAAACACTGATTTAACCCTATGTCTCTATAGATTTGCATATTTTGGATATTTCATATAAATAAACTCAGACATGAAGTCTTTCATAACTGGCTTCTTTCACTTAGCATCATGTTCCCAAAGTTAACTCATGGTGTGTTAGGTATATTTCATTCCTTTTGTTAGCCAAATATTTCATTGTATGGATATACCACATTTATCTATTCATTCATCAGTTGATAGACATTTGACTGTGCTCACTTGTTGGCCATTGTAAATAATTCTGCTATGAATATTTGTATATAAGTTTTTAATGTACATATGTTATGACACATGTTTTCATTTCTCTTGGTTATATATACCTAGGAACAGAATTGCTGGGTCATATGGTAACTTTACATTGAACCTTTTGAAGAACAGCCAAACTGCTCTCCAAAGCCGCTGCACCATTTTTTTCATTCTTACCAGCAATGCATGAGGGTTCCAATTTCTCTACATCCTTGCCAATGCGTGTTATCTTTTTGATTACAGTCACTCTAATTTGTGAAATGGTGGTTTGTTGTCTCAAAACAAGCCCATACATTCTAGAATGAGAACTATTCTTTAAAGTTATTCTTTAAGCTATTCTTTAAGTTTCTCTTTTTAAGTATAAAAATATGTTCAACAGTCAATCTTAAAACCCAAAACAAGTCTCGCACAACCTAATACTCCCTTAATAAATGAAGGTATCACTTCCTATAATATGCACTGTTATTCTACCCCAAATCCTATCAAGCTACAATAATGTCAAATAGCCAGACTTTTCTAAATGAAAGTGTCAGGCTAAGCATCCTGTATAAGCACTGCCACAGCAGTGGAATACTTAATCATATAACAACAAAGTTTGAGCCAAAACTTTTAAGAAATTACACTGGACTAGAATTCAGGTTTGTCAATAATCTATGTGTAACCTGATCAATCACTGAAGTTGTCTATGCCTGAGGATGGTGTTCTGAGCAGCTCACAAAACTACATCCTCTTGAAGGCACTCTAAGTCAAAAGTTGTCTAAGCCTAAAAGTTAAACGAAATTTGAAAATGTACTAACATCCATGCTAAAAAAGAAAAAAGAAAAGAAAGAGAACAACTAGCCTTGCACAGCAGAAAGAATTGTTTGCTAGCCAGAAGAGCAGGTTCAATTTCCAGTTTTGCTATTTAGTAGCTCTATGACTATAGGTACATTATTTAGCATCTTTATACTTCAATCTCCTGATCTGAAGGTAATAATGTCTGCCACATAAAGTGATGGAGAATCATGAAGCTAGTATGGCTAAGGCATGTGACAGAGCAGCCAGCAAAAAGCAGACACTTAAATGTTACCTTCCATCCATCTTTCTGCTAACTCTGGGCAAAGTTTCCCAGCAAACAGACCTCTTAACGAAGACCCAAAATTCTTTTGAGATCTGTGGGATTCCCTTATAAAGCATTTCCCTACATTAAGATCTGTATATTGCTAGGGTGAACTATCAATCAGGTCAAAAAGAGATTATAGGGGATTCTTGAAAGGCAGCCCAGGGATGAAAAAAGAAGAGACTTCACTTTTGTTGGTGACACTAGAATAAAACTTCCTCAGGGCCCGCAGAAAGGCTGGACACAACATAGATGCAAACGGGAGGAAGGCTGAGGATATATTCACATGACCCCATAGGACGCGCCGGTATAGACCGCTAGGCTCTGAGTGGGCGGAGGGAATTGAGGGGCAAGGCGCTGGAAGAAGCAGATGAGGTGAGGTCGGACTAGGAGGCAGAAAAGCTACTGACAGGGGAGGGAGCCCCTCCCCAGCTAACTCCACTGCCCCTGGCATCTCTCAGCCGCCTTCTCTTACCTGATGTGGTTGTCGCGGAATTTGTTGAGATGCGGTCGGTTGAGGTAAATGGTGCGGGCCGTTGCCTCCAGCGGATCTCCAACAGACGTGGCCCGGGACATCTCATCCTCTGCCTTCTTATAGCCCGCAGAAGAACGAACAGGTCCTGCAGAGACCAGGCAGAAGGCAGAAAACAAAACAAGGAAGTCAGCTTCCAAGCGGGAGGCTGCAAGCACTGGCTGCGGGCTGACCCGCGAGGACAGCAGGGAAAGGATGCTCCGGCGAGGTCCGGGCCGCGTTTGTACCTTGGCTCGGGGTGGAGACGCCGCCGCCGCCGCCGCGGCCACTGCGTCTGGCCCCGCCCCGCCCCGCCCCGCCCCTGCCCCCGCCCCACCCCCGGGTCCTGTGGAGCTAGCCTCGCTCGCCCGCCCGCCCCCCGGGGGCTGCAGCGCAGGCTCACGCGCTCCCCCTGTGCCGCCTGGGGCGCGCCTAAGGCTGGGCGGGGCGGAGCGCACCAGCCGCGTGCAATGTCCGCGATGCCGGGTGTGAGGGCACCGCGGGGGCGCACCTCTTCTGGTTGCGACTGGGATCGTGAGGACAATGAGGACGGTGATCGGGTGGCAAAACGCCAGAGGATACCCTTGCCGAGGGCCACCTGCAATCCCAGGGATTGCCGCGCCTTGGAATTGGATTTTCTGGGCTTCTTTGTTGCTGCTTAGGTACTGGGAAGCAAACATGGAAAGCAAGCATGGGAAGACGTCCTTGCATGCAGTCAACACGGAAGGGGATAGTGAAAGCACATCTCTGCACTCTAAAATCAAAGTCCCGCACCCCCGCGTGAAGGACCTGCTCCCACGATGATCTATGATAGGGAAGGGATCTGCTGCTTTACTCCATGTATGCGTCTGGTCACCTAAGGGCAGTAGCTTTACCAACCCCAGCTATGGACTGCTGCCTGAGCTTTCATTTCATTGCTTAAGTTACTGTTTCTCTGGTTACCACACGAACCAGCCTGACTCCCTACGATTTTTATATTAAATCCTTTTAGCCAAGTCTTCCCAGGTGAGCTAAACTCCCTACTAACCTTCCCTTGAGTAGGTTATGAGCATGGATAAGGATGTAACCCTTAGGTCACACACATACAGAATCATTACCAATTCAACTACAAGTCAGTATCCCCCATGGGAAAGGGCCACCTACCTTGAGAATTAACCTTTGGAGAGAGATGACTGAGATAAAGGGTCATGGAAAAATAAATGCCTTACACTGGTGGAGCCTTACACTGTAACATGTTTGCACCTGCCATCTGTTCACCATATCACAGAAGTGCATGTTTTATATCATTTTATTTTATTTTATTTTTTTTAATTTTTTTTAGTTGTTGATTGACCTTTATTTATTCATTTGTTTTACATGTGGTGCTGAGGATCGAACCCAGTGCCTCCCACATGCGAGGCAAGTGCTCTACCACTGAGCCACAACCTCAGCCCCTTTTATATCATTTTAAAAACTCACATCTTACTGGAGTACATCTCCACTTCCCAGCTACAAAGAGTGCTGTTATTGTCATGGGGAAAATTTGAAAGATAATGTTTTGGCAAAGTTATCTTTTAAAGTGAGTATAAGGATTGTAATCCTTAACAGATGGGGTACAACCAAAGCATGAAGTTATTGAGAGTTAACATACTATACCGAATACTAAGTAAGGGTTAAATCTGAAGTAGACTAAGGCACCCACCAGGTATGCTGGCTTTGGGGCTCACAGTGGGGTCCTTGGTCACAGGTCAGGTACAATTCCATTTTTTGTTCCTAGCATCTAGCAGAAGGCCACAGCCTCCTGGCTATTCCTCAGTGAGGAACTGATTTCCTCACCTTCCCACCCACCTCCCACTGTTTGAGGTCCTTCCTGTGCCTTGAGACACTGCTGAGCCCTCTCCTTATTATCAACAAGGGGCAGCAGAGAGCAAGAGTCTGTATTTCAAAACGGGCTGCTCCACCAGCTCTGGCTCCTGGACTTCAATCAGGAAAGGCCAAGGTTTTGTATGGGGGATTTGACTTTAGGGGTTTTGCTTTGTGCGTGTGTGCGTGCATGTGCTGGGGATTGAACCCAGGGCTTCACACATGCTAGGTGCTCTACCACTGGGCTTACACTCCTAGCCCAGGCTGGGTTTTAAAGCATTTGCTGATTTAAGACAAATGGAGAATATGTTTGCAACTAGCCCATGTAAAAGTACTGCTTTTCTCTCTGCCATTTGCCCTGTTTTGTTTTCCTCCACTGTGTTTTTATCCCCATTACCTGACATTATTTATTTATGATCTTTTCCTGCACCCCAGAGCATAAGTTCAGGACACCAGGGACATGCTTTGTTCAGTACAGTAACCTCAGCACCACGATGGTGCCTGGCACATAATGGGGACTTGCTGGTGGAATAAATCATTTTCACCCTAGTTGTATAAAGGGTGCCTTCGAATTCCCCAAGCAGAGATGCAGGAACATGCACAGACATACACATTAGTCTGAACCAAAATAGTTCATTGCCTGAATTACATGCACTCAGTGGTTCTCAACTCTAGGGTGCATCAGTATCCTCAAGGAAGCTCTCAGTTTCCTAGCTTCCTTACAGATTCTGCCTGTTCTTGTTTTGTTCTTGTTTTTAAAACTCTGTGATACTAATGGGCAGCCACAATTGACAATCACCTGGCAGGTGCTGCTGGGATCACAAAAACAAGAGATCTGGCTCTTGCTCTCCAAAATGCTAACTAGTTTAAGGCACAATGATATATATAACCATGATTAGCAGTGTACCAGTGAGTGACAGTTTACAACCAAGTAACTGAGAGCTGCCTAAAAGGTGCTGAGGATCAGAGGTCATCAATTTTTGTGCTTGGGATGGAGAGGTGGCTGAAACAGATACTGTTGACAGAAATGAGCCTTATTGGATGGGTAAGATTTGTATCAGTAAAAAGGAAGGCATTGTAGGTAGTAAGGGCAAGGAGAGATTAAGCAAAATTATATCAGGGGCCAATGTTTTAAAAATCAGTATTGAGGATCCAAATTGGGAAAGAGCAGAAAAGAAGTACATTATGACTAAGGTTTCAAATTCAGACTCATGAGACAATCCTGAGTTAATGCATTTTGCAGATACCACCATACAAAATGAGAGTGTATGCTTACAACTCCCCCATATAAATAGGCAGTGTCAGCAGACAGTGGGAGTTCAATAAATACCTATTAGTTGAGAAATAAGTGAAGAGAGAAAATCAAGAAAGCAAGAGTAGGCAAATAAATACTAAGTTTGTCCCCTGCAAAGTTGATATATTAGTCAGATTTCTGTCACTGTGACACAATACCTGAGATAGATCAACTTAACCAAAGAAAAATTTATTTTGACTCACAGTCCAGAGAGTCATCATCATTTGGCTCCATTGTTTCTGCTGTGGTGAGGCGGAAGATCATGGCAGGGAGCATGTGGTGGAGGAAATGGCTTATCTCATGGCAGACAGCAAACAAAGAAGAGAAGTGGAGAGAGTCCATATATGCCCTCAAAAGGCATGGCCCCAGTGATGTACTTCCTCCAATCAGACTCCACCTCCTGAAGCTTCCAACACCTCCCCAGACAGCCATGTCCCCCAAAAGTTCATGTGTGAGACAAAGCAAGAACATTCAGAGGTTAAATGACTAGATTATGAGAGTGTGATCTAATCAGTGGGTTAGTCCACTGATGCAGATTAACTGGATGATAACCACAGGCTGTAGAGTATAGCTAGAGGAGGTAGGTTATTTTGCTCCCTGTTGCCATATCCTGAACCACTTTTTTCCACCAAGCCCTTCTCCATGATGTTCTGCTTCACTTGGGCCCAGAGCAATGGAGTCGGCCATCTACAGACTGAGACCTCTGAAACCATGAGCCCCAATTAAACTTTCCCTCCTCTACAATATTCTTGTCTGCTCTTTTGTTCACAGTGAAGAAAAAAATGGACTAAAACAGCTAGAGACCAAGCCCTATTCTACATATGAACCTTTGAAAGACATATAGGATCCAAACCATAACAATGGAAATGCAGATAAGAGAGGTGATGGCCAAGGTCATGAGAGAAAGGGAAGGGACTTAGTCTTACAGCTCTGTCACTTACACTTTGAATAATAACTAGCATGCCACAGTCTGCAAGTATATATGAATAAAATAAAAGGCTAACATAGTAGGTGCCTTTTGAAGGTAACTACTCAAGGTAACTATTCATTGCTGGACCAATGAATTCTCCCTTGTCTGATACTGAATTCTTTCTTTCTGACCTAAAAGCCAGGGAACCCAGTAGCCAGGTCTTTACTATGCAATCCCATTTGCTCATCGCAGCTATTTGGAGCAGCAATGATTACTTGGTCCAAGTTGTTTGGACCAAGTTGTTTCACTAAGAATCTCTCTTCTGGGAACTAGTGAGGACCATCTCTGCATGTGGCTGACCTATACACATATACTCTCTAGGTCTCTGGAGGACTATCTTCCTCTCACATAGTAGACCAGGAGGCAGAGGAAGAATTTCTTTTCAAATAAAAATGAAGCAGCTGTGGAGAGACCCACAGAGTCTCAATTGCTCTTGGATCCAGAGTCTAGTCCCCTCCTTGATCCCAACTGGGTTAGGGTCTTTACATGAACCACCCCTTCATCATTCTGTAAATCACTCATAATTATTCCTATTAACACAACAAAGGAGCACACAGAAAACCTACTTTATCCTGTAAGATTGAAGAGCAAGAAAGATTAAAGAGGAGAGACAAATTGTTCTTCACTTACAGATCACACTGGGGGACCAAGGTTTGAGATGCCTCTGGCACAGTTGCAACAGATGCCACAACCCAGACCCAGAGAGGCTAGATCCCACAGAGGGAAAGTCTCCATGGCAACAGCAGGGCTGGTGTGTTAAGATGAAACCTAGAAGTGGCTGAAAGGTGAGTGGCTAAAGTAATAAGCACACCTGTTCGGAGTTTCTGAAACTCCAACACGGTTGGAGAAAGAACAGAATGTTATGAAAGAGATGGTACAGACCATGAATAAGAGAATGCATAAAGGGGCAGAGGAGATCTTAGTAGGTACAGTAGATACACTAGTGACCCCCGATATAAGGAAGGTTTGACAGACAGGAATACCCACCTCACTGCTCTGGAACCATCATTAACTCCCACCTCCTTCAGCTTGGGCTCTCTGGTTGATCTCTGTGTTCTTACCATTACGGTAACAGTATTTGTAGTAGTATACTCTCATTTTGCTGACTCATGCAAATCACCCATCATTTCACTCACATGCAATGTGTCACTGGCAATATGAGTATGGAACACACTGGTAAAGAAATAAGAACAATGACAGACATCTTGCCAGCAAGGAAGAAAGTGGAAAGGAAACTGTTGCCTCATTTCTACCATTACATAAACTAAGGAAATAATTTTTGGAAATGAGAATGATTTTGGAAATGAAAAATCCTAACAGGTTTTTGAAACCCATTCTTACCTAATAAATATTATAATAATATGTATTCTATATGTTTATTATATTATTTATCATTAAAATTTATATAATATAAATAAATATTAAAATAATAAACTACATAGATTCTAGGAGTTAAGAACTTTAAATAAGAAGTTAAACAGAAAATATGAGTTAACATAAGGCAAATTATTATGAAGTGTTTCCTTGCCTTAAGTAATAGAGAAACAGAATGCTTCGCTCTGAACTGCGGTATTTTTCCCTTAACTCATAATGTTTGCAACCCTGAAAAGATGCTCCAAGATCTGTCTAGTCCATTTTCCTGGCAAGATGTTTTACTCCAAGTAGAGATTCTCAGGAAAGAAATACCCTAGTCTCCCTAATTCAGATAGACTGTCCTAAAAGAGCCTATAACTAGCGCTATGCTCCTTAAGCAACAGAAAGAGAAGTCAAGTCAGACCTTGCTTGGATACTGTATAATAATTTCTCTGCTCCTTGTTCTGGGTGCCTGGGAGGAAGCCTCTAATAAGCCCTTAGAACTTCCGGAGTGACAGGAGCATCTTTGTCATTCATGGTGGGCATCTTGGTCCACACCTGAGTTCATGCTACAGAGTTGACTCACAGTGCATCCCTACCTAGCTTCAGATGGGATCTGAAATTGCCAGAAAAAACAACAATGTGAGCTGGGCACAGTGGCACACATCAGTAATCGCAGCACTTTGGGAGGCTGAAACAGGAGAGTCATGAGTTCAAAGTCAGCCTCAGCAACAGCGAGGTACTAAGCAGCTCAGTGAGACCCTGTCTCTACATAAAACACAAAATAGGGCTGGAGATGTGGCTCAGTGGTCGAGTACCCCTGAGTTCAATTCCTGGTGCCAAAACAACAACAACAACAATGTGACTGGAGTGTCAGATCTTTGAATCAGGTGAACCAGCCCAACCTCAAAGCAGCTGGAGATTGAGTTCAATTATGTTGCCAATGATAATGCCTACATAGTGATACCAGGGGGGGGAAATCTATGAACCCCAAAGCTTAGGAGGGCTACCCAGGTTGATGAGTCCCACTGATGTGCTGAGAAGATGACATGCCTGAGGTCACAGAAGTGAAGCTGCATGTTTGGGACCCTCTCAGACCTTGATGTATGTGTCTTTTCATTTGGTGGGTCCTAATTAATCCTTTAGAATAAAGCTAATTGTAAGTATATCCTCTTTTTGAACTCTCTGAGTGGGTAGTCAGAACTCATAATTTATTTCCAATTGGTCAAAAGTGCAGATGTCCTGGCAACCCCTGAGTTTGTGGCTGATATCTGAAGGGAATGAAATCTTATGGAAGATTGTGTCCTCATCCTATGACACTGACTTAACTTTGACCAGTTAGTGTTAAAATTACATGGCAAACATTACTCTGTGAACTCTGGAATGACAGAGTCAAAAGGAAACCTTACTAACAATCACAAAACTAATTGGCTCATAGGAAAAAATTAGAAGCTAAAAAATAGATTTGATTATTAATATCAAAGGCTGGTGCTTTTTTTTTTTTTTTTTTTTTTGCAGTGTGAGTTAGTAAATATTTCAGACTTCATGGGACACATCTGGTCTCTGTCTCATATTCTTCTTCTCCCTTTCCTTATTCATCCTCTTCTTCCTCCTCCTCCTTTCTTAACACAAATGTATTTAAAAATGTAAAAACCTTTTGCTGAGGTTTGGATCTTAAATGTTGCCCAAAGGTCCTGTGTTGAAGGCTGGTCGCCAGCCAATGGTGCTTTTGCGAGATGGTAGAACCTTTAGAAGGTGGAGCCCATGGGACAAAAGTTATTGGGAACATTCCCTTTAAGGGGCTATTGAGACCCTGGCCCCTTCCCCTCTCTCCTTGATTCCTGGCTGTCATGAAATGAGCAATATCCTCCTCACACACTCCCACTATGATGTGCTGCCTTGCCACAGGCCCAGAGGAAAAAGTGACCAAAAACCCTGAGCCAAAATAAACGTTTCCTCCTTTTAAACTGGTATTTTGTTACAGTGACAGAAATCTGATTAACACTTCTTCCCTCACAGGCCTCATTTGGTCCATAGGCCACAGTTTGCTGAACGCTTATATAAACAAACTTCTCTCACAGTTAATGATCTGACCTGGTTCTAACTCCCACTTCAAAGAAATAATAGTTTAAATTTATATTAGCTTACATTTCCTAGCAAGCATAGGTATTCAAATTTTTATTGCATGAGTTAAGAAGCTGGTTATGTTTTCCCCCACTTTTTTTTGTACTGTGCTTGAAAAGTATGTAAAGATTGTTTTCTCTTTGCCTCCAGGTATATCTCTAGGAGAGTGCGATACTTACAGAGCTTTTTAACAAGAAGCATGCACATGCATGTGTGCATGCGCACACGCGCACACACACACTCCCCTCCTCAAAGAGTTCCGAATTCAACTCTGGCCTCTACCCCATATTTACCAGATGTTTCATAATTGTTCAGAACACAAACACATCAAAAGCAGTCCAGCTGCTAGAGAAGCACTTGGGCTGATTAATTCTCCTAATCAAACAGACACAATGAAAATGCTGTGCAAACACAAAATGTGATCATTCTAGCTTTGGCAGACACATTTTGAAGGCCTTTTCAAGACCCTACTTTGCACAAACCATGTCTCTCCAAATACAGCATCTGTGATCCACTTCTACCCAAGAATTCAAAAGAAAGAGACACAAAGGGAAAAAGGCTCTGATGGGTCAGGATTTCTGACTTCTATAAACACTTGGTTTCTCTCTTCTCTTTTTACAGGGATAGAAAAGATGCAAAGAAAGTAATAGGCCTTGGACTATTTATGATTTAAAATATATAATTCAGTTATTATTAATCTGAATTCATTCAGTTAATAAATGTTTCCTAGTTATGAAGCATTTTATTAGGTAGCATAAATGGAGAGGTACGTATTTGAAGGCATAGGCTTACATTTCAGTAGCAAGACAGACCAAGAAATATGGAAATTTGAAGCACCAGGATGACTGCCTGTTTCAAAGAGGGCCAAACAAACAGGACACTTTCATGAAGGGAGGATTTGAAGTGAGCTTATAAGAATGAGTATGATTTGGCTGTGCAGAGTAGGGTGTTCCAGGTAGAACTGTATGTGAGCAGAGACACATGCCAGAGATACTTTATTAAAATATAGTTGGCTCCTGCACTTTGGGTGAAAGCTGAGCCATAGGAATTTGAAGCCTTGTTTCCAATAAGTACAGCAGTATAGGCTGGACTTCTGTTACTTGAAACCCATTCTATTCCTTATATTAAAGTTCATCATGTAAATTAAGTAAAAACAAAGGTACTTTAAGGAAATATTTTTTATATATAAAGCCAAACTACAAAATAGAAAAGCTATGTTTCAAGTACTCATTCCAAGGACTTTTCAATACAGGCTGGATTGGTCAAGGCTTAAAATACAAATCCAGTGGACTTCTCATAGCAACCCTTTCTGTGATGGTAGATACTCTCCACTGCCACTAGGACCTTGAATGTGGGCTTAAGGTAGAAATAACAACTTTAAAATCCCATTGTTAACGCATTATGCATGAATACAATCATCTGTAGGGGACTAGGACACCCCCCCACACACACACTGCAGATACCAAAATCTGAAAATGCCAAGTCCTTTATATAAAATGATGTAGTATTTGCATTTATATAAAATGGTATAGTGTTTGCAAACAAATGGTGTATTTATTTGCATATAAATGGTGAAGTATTTGCACACATCATCACTAAATTATTTATAATACCTAATATAGTATAAATGGTGTGTAAATAGTTGTTATAGTTGTTATACTATATTGCTTTTTGATTTTTATCATTGTATTATTATTTATTTTTCTTTTTTCCAATATTTTCCATCCAGGATTGGCTGAATCTGCAGATGCAAAACTTGCTGACATTGCACACGGAGGGCCAATCGGACAGTCTTTAACAGTTAATCCCACAAGTGGTACAGGTGGGGTGTTTTAGTTTGTTTGTTTTTCTGGAGTTATGGTTTGCCTGTCTCAAGCATTTTGAAGACTTATGATTCCTTGTCCAATAACACATGCATTCATGGCATCTGGCTGAATATCCAGCATCATTAGTGGCCTTTCCCCCTTGTTCTGGAAGTTCCACCTGTAGTAGCCTTATCTCCATTCCTCAAAGACATCACCTCTGTTCCCTCTCTGCCCAGAATGCTCTTCCCTCCTCTTTCTTTTGCAACTCCTTCCTGTCACTCAGGCCCCAGCTTCAACCTTACTTCTCCACAAAAGCACCCCCGACTACCGCCTATCTACAGTATCCCCCTCAATTATTCCCTAACATTGTGCCTCCTTTCCTTCATTACACTTATCACTCCATAGAATTTTTTGTTCATTTTATGTCTTCCAACATTCAACATAAGCTCCAAAAGGGAGGGCTCATGCTCATGTTAACCACCTCCGCATCCCCAGGGCATGGAATGTGGAAAGCACTAAATAGGTATATTCAATGAGTGAATCAAATGAACACAAAATTTCACATTCAGCTTTAGGTGGACAGAGAAAAATGCAAATCCTTAAATTTAATCTGCAACTAATCTGAACCACCTCCTAAGGCATTACCCAATAGATAACTAGGGGAAAAAATGGAAATATCCAGTTTTGCTTGGAACTTAGTCCTATTGAAAAAGTTCATGTATGTGGTTTTCAGTCTCTCTTGAATAAGGATGCTTTAGCTCCCAGGTCACATCATCCTTCTCTTGCTTCTCTCCTTTAAATGATGCTGGGGAAACGGAGGATAGGGATGGTGACCTGGGGAAGAGTTGGGGTCCTTGGCATAAATGCCTTCTGCCTCCTCTTGTGTATAGAGTGATCTTCCTGGTGCCTCTGCCAGGATTCATGGCTACAGCCTGTGCCTGTTCTGGTTTGGCTTTGTGAAAGGGCATTAGTGTTCCTTCAATGGCTCTACTTCACCTGGGCTCCTGCCTCACCTATGCAGAAACCATAACATCTGCCTGTGTAATCTGCCTGCTCATCAGGAGTCCATCCAGAGCCCTGCTGGGTGAGCCTCGGGAAGGCTTAGTGGCTTTCGAATTAGCTTCTAGGCTATCTAAAAAATAGAGGTGGGCAGTCTAGGAAAACAAAACCTGTTGTCCCTGAGCATTATCTTCACTTATCCCATATGCCTTGTATCTTGTTGGGGAAATCTTCTCCAGAGAGAAAAATATCAAGACATGCCACACTGCTTTCTTCTCTCCTGCTCCTCTCCTTTTCACCTCCTCAAGATCAAAAGAAGAGGCAAACTTTTTAATGTATTTCCCTGATACCATTCTCTTTCCAGATCCCAAACAATGCTTAAAAAAAAAACTCTGAAGCAAAGCCACCCAAGCTCTGTTATAAATATGATGAAAGCAGGAGGGAGAAATTAATCCAGTCTCCTCATAAACAAAAGCCTAGCTTGCCTATTTCTGCTATTTTTGAAATGCACTCGATGCAAATGCCTTGAAATTTCTTTTGACATCCCTCATCCCAGGGAGGTGGGGACTCTGAGTCTATGAGCATCAAATGTTGTGTACAAGAGGAAGGCACATTCATTTGCTTCAAGTGCCACACATCAGCCTGTCATGTTTGCTTATCATCATTGGTCATAGGAACCCACAGTCTGCTTCCATCAACAATATTTACATAAACGTCAAAATATGTTTAGTCAGATTTAAGCAGTTCATCGTGGAGGACAATCCATTCACCTTTATTCCTCAATCTACTGACATGAAATACAGTTTTCCCAGTAGAATGCTTTTCCTGACTTTCTAGCTGATTTGACATTTTGTGTATCACATTTTCTTCTCAGACACAGAAGTGAGAAAAGTTTAAAATATGGGAGAAATCTTTAAAAAGGGAATGCACATGGAATCATTTGAATCCCTGACACTCTCAACCAATTCAGGGCTTCCATATCAATTAGTTGTCTTGGCCATATCACTTTACAGGTCCTAAATAATTATAATGAGAAGCACAACTGTCTGTTTTTGAACCTACTACTATTCTAAGCATTGTTTGTGATAAGCCATCTATCTAACCCTTATGACAATCATATGAGGAACATCCTCATATGAGATAACATCCTCATTTTAGAGATAACAAAAATGAGGCAAAGAGCAATTAAGTATCCAGCTCAAACTCCAAATTGAATTTTTTTGTTATTATCAGAGTGATTTACATAATTATTATGAATAATTCAGGAGGGGGGGTTCTCAAGAAGCTTCCTAAAATAGTCAAATATCTGTTGACTAACTGAATCTTTTTTTTTTTTGGATTTTTTTTTCTAAAAATAGAAGTATATTCCAGAGTCTATGCATTAAAAAACGAACAGAAGAGCAAAAATTTCCAACAGCTATTCCAGGCTCTCAGGTAGGAATGCTAGAAGTGGTGAGCATATCCAGAGCTCAAATTAGGAAAGCCAAGTCTCCATCACTAGAGTTTAAACTATCAAGACCAGGCAGAAGAAATCAGTAGGTCAAGGAAGCAAGCCAAAAAAGTTAAGGCAGACAGGAAGTTATCCATTTGCCAGAAATTCCAGACATTCTATGTACACAAGGCAGAAGTAAAAAATCCTCTCCCTGCATTTAAGGAGTTTGTAATCTGGCGGAAACAGATCAGTGCAGAAATAACTCACACAGCCAAGAATGAAGTGCTTCCTTCTACCTGGGGCTCCTTCTTCTCAACCTGTTCTCTGCCTGCCTACAACTCATCCTTGAAGACACAGCTTGAATTTTCTCTTCCCTGAGAAGCCTGCCCTTGCCACACATCCCCATGTTGGATTCAGTGCCCTTCCTCCACCTACATTGGCTTCAAATACCAAAGTAGGTTGACAATGTGAGGGAATGAGATTATTTGAATCCATTTTGTTACAACACATTCTTTAAGCAAAATGCAAATGAAGTACGAATGCTTTTCAAGTGCATGGTTTTATATGTTTTGCCTCTAAATCTTCATAAGTAGAGACACTTTACTTAAAAATCATTAACAACCTGGAATATGGAAGGCATTAGTTAGATTCAAACATCTCTCCTTTCAGATGACTAGAAACATCACTTTGACCATAGCATGTGTACAGAAGTCCTGCTATAGATGCCTCTCTCACTTGGGTAATCTTAGAGTTGATAATCTTAGAATATAATAACCTTAGAGTTATCACACCTGTGTTAGTCAGCTTTTGTTGCTATAACAAATACCCAAGATAATCAATTTATAAATATAAAAGGGGTGTTTTGGCTTACGATTTCAGAGATTTTAGTCTATGACCAATTGGCCCCATTGCTTTGGGCCCATTCCCAACACATGGTAGTAACACGTAATAGAACAAAACTCTCATCTTATATAGGAATTGAAAAAAGAGAGAAAGAGAGAAAGACCAGCATCCCACAATCCCCTCAAGGCACATCCCCAGTGACCAACAGACCTACCACTAGGTACTACCTCTTAAAGTTTCCACTGCCACCCCATAGTGCCACCCTAGAGAACAAGTCTTTATTTCACACATGGGCCTTTGGAGGACATTCCAGATCCGAACTGTAGCAATGTGACTGAAGAATGTAATTCAGGTCTGGGGTGGTATCTTATTTGATGACACATCATCATTCAAATAGGTAATAATGATGGTGATAATGATGATGATGATAGCTATGAAAAAGCTTCATTTTTCACTCTATGGACATGAGGGACAGAAATTCATAAAAACTATTAACACTTACTATGGTTCCTATTTTCCATTCTTAAACCCCAACCCCTCTGGGTATTTTCCTCTGTTAAAATTTTTCATCAAGGAAAATGGGAAGTGGGCACAAAGAGGATGGTTAATGTGAACCAGGGTGCAGTTAGATAGGAGGGATGATTTCTAATGTTTTATTGAGCAGTAGGAAAACCATGACAGAAACAAGTGCTTATTCAAAACAGCTAGCAGAGAGGATTTAAAATGTTCCCAATGCAAAGAAATGATAAATGCTTGAGGTTATGGTAACTGCAAACTACCTTGATCTGATCATTACATATCTGATCACATTGTAATATGTGTACATTTTATATATGTATATGTGTATATTTTACCTGACATATTAATATATTTGTATTTTAATTGACACATTCATTATACATGTTTATGGGATACAATGTAATATTTCAATATGATATTTTTTCTTATAAACATTGAAATTTTACATTGTATGCCATAAACATGTATAATTAAAATGTATCTATTAAAATATATTTTAATCTATTTTATATATTACATTTTATATAATTTTTCCATCGATTGGTTTTGGTGCTCTCTTCATCCCTGCAATTGGGCAGATTGACTAAATTTGTTCCAACGATTCCTTCTTCTAGGGTCTTTGAAATCAAAAACTCCCTTGTTTTCTACAATCCTGGGCATTAAATGTGTGCTGAAGTTGAACAAATGGATTATTGTCCTTGTACTGTGGGGGAAGTTGTCCCAATAATGATTGATCTTAATTAGAAATACTTTAGCATCCTCACTTGCAATTACAGCTTCCCATTACAGTTTGAGTAGAGAGCTGACTCCCCACTGTCCTGGTTAAGTTTTATGCTGATGTAGCATTACCAGAGAACTGAGTCATTTATAATGGACAGAAACTTATTTGGCTCATGGCTCTGGAGGCTGGGGAATGCAAGAACAAGGACCTGCATCTAGTGAGGGCCTTCCTGTTGCATTATAACAGGGTAGAGGGCATCACAAGGCAAAAGAGAACAAGTGAGCAGTCAAACCCCTCCTTTATAAGGACCTTGCTCTCAGGATAACAAACCCACTTCTAAAATCCATTCATGAGGACAGAGTTCTCTTAACCTAATCACCTCTCAAAGGTCCTACTCTTCAACACTCTTGCACTAGGAATTAAGTTTCCAACACATGAACTTTGGGAACACATTGAAACCATAGCACCCACCCTGGGCTACAAGGCTCTATTCTAGACACACTGCCTTCTCTTCTGTCCCTCATAAGGGTTTAGCTCCTTTCCACCTCAGAGCCTTACCTCTTACTATTCCTCCTGCTTCCAGTAATCCCAGGTGGTTTCTTCTACAACTTCACATCTCTGTTCTTTATTGTTTGGGTCTCTAAACCTAAAGCCAATTCCTCCAAGGAAACGTAAATCATGAAGAAAACATAAATTATAATTGCAGGGCATGTATAACAACTCGTCTTTCAGAAATTCTAATGATAGGTAATGCATTTGCCTGATTCAATTCTCTCACAGTCCTCTTTAGGTGGGTACACTTTGTCAAATGGCAGAGCCCTTAGGTTAAAAACTCAACCTTACAATAAATGTTCTAAACTCTATGGAAAAGTTCATACACCTGACACTGACATTGTTAACATAATGAGTTCATCATAGCTACTAGACTAGATATTATAATAAACTCAAGTCTAATCTAATGTCAGAATCCTACCACTTGAGGGAACCTAAGAATAAATTTCTTAATCCTCTTGACCCCAGACACTGATAGAGTCCTGGGAGGAATTCAAAATAGCTAACTTATAGAATTTACTTATGCTATATTTTTTAAGTACAAAGTTTTTAAGTTAAAACTTCTGTTAACTGGTATGATTGTAATTCTCAGGTGAAAAAGTTACAGTACCATAAAGTAACTTGCTAAATGTCTAAAACTCAGCTTTCACATTTCCCCCGCATTTACATAATCTTCTTTTTGTCACGGGTTATTTTTTCTAAGAATTTCTCTGTGTATACTTTTCTTTATATTCCAACAAGGCATTTTTCCACCCAGTCCACTTATGAACCTCAATTTGTGTTTCAGGCTGTAAGGGGGATTCCTATGTCCACCACTGCCGTCTAGTATATAGTAATATACTCCTGTTGTTCAGAATTATAAATTAATTCCTATATTTTTCTTGCATACACATAAAATCTTACTTTCATATAACGTTAACTAACCCAACAAATTCTTGTTTTCCTGTTGTATATGCACAGTTCATGTTGAAAATGTTTACTATATTTAAGGTTGTCATCAAATTTTAATCAACAGAAGGCATTGCACCACAAAGATGATGTGTCAATTACCCAAGCAGGTATAAATACCTAGAGTATTGGAAGCATAGTTATGAGTTACCGGAGGCCAAAATGTGTAAAATGTCATTTCATTATAGCCATCCAAAGTGCATTGAAATGGGTGACTGAACTACCAACATTTTACTAATAATACAATTTGTGTGTTTATATATAGATTTTGAATATTAAGAATAAAGCTGATCAGATTTTTTTAAAAAAACGGATCACACTATGTAATAGACTAACACTATATGGCAGCCACTAGCCACCTGTGACTATTGAGCATGTAGAATGTGGCTAATCTAAATTAAGTATATTGTAAATGTAGAATACACACTAGACTTTGAAGACAGTATAAAAAATGCAAAATGATGGGCTGGGGCTGGGGCTCAGTGGTAGAGCGCTTGCATGGCACACGTGAGGCACTGGGTTCGATCCTCAGCACCACATAAAAAATAAATAAATAAAATAAAGGTATTGTGTCCATCTACAACTAAAAAATATTTTTAAAAAAATGCAAAATGACAATAATTTTTATATTAATTTCAAGACAAAATAACATTGGAGATATATTGAGTTAAAGTATATTACCAAATTTAAAATATGCTCACATTATATTTTTATTCAGCTGCACTAGTGTAGCAGTTACAAAGTGAGTGTGTGTGTATGTGTGTGTGTGTGTGTGTGTGTATGTGTGTTTAGTACTGGGGACTGAACCCAGGGATGCTCTCCACTGAGCTACATCCTCAGCCCTTTTATTTTTTATTTTGAGCCAGGGTCTTGTTAAATTGCCTTGGCTGGCCTCAACTTGCAACCTCGTGCCTCAGTCTCCAGAGTAGCTGAAATTACAGGTGTGTGTGTGCCCTTTCCTGGCTTACAAATTCATTATTAATAATTATCTTACCCTTCATCTGCTTTTTACATGTCAACTACCAAGCCAGTCCATCTCCTTCCTCCATAGCTCTCCCACTTCTCAAGCCTACATTTTTTATCTAAAGGAGGAAACATAATTTCAATACCAGCGTAAGGAAACCCTGACAGAGAAGATAGAGCTGAACCCAATTCACTGCATCCTGAAGCTAAGTGCTAGCACCTCACCAAGCTATAACGGCCTTCTGGCAAACTCCCTACTCATCTGTGATCTAGGGATTAAAAACCCTGTAGAAAAATCCAAGTTGATGTTGGAAATGTTTTCACTAAAATCAAAACCTTTTTCTTCTAGAAGGTTAATGTTTCTTTAGAGGTAAGCCCATACAACAGCCCCCTATCCAACAGTTTCATTTTCCATGATTTCAGTTATATGTGATCACCCACAGTTTAAAGATACTGTATGGAAAATTCTAGCAATAAACAATTCAAAAGTCTTAAATAGCTTTTATTACAATAAATTGTTGTAATTGTTCTATTTTATTGTTGTTGTTGTTGTTAATCTCTTATTGTGCCCAATTTATACATTAAATTTTATCATAGGTGTGTATGAATAGAAAAAAACACATGTTACAGTTTCAGGAACCCATTGGAGGTCTTAAATTGTATCCCCCATGGATAAGAAGAAACCACTGTATTAAGTTTACCCTAGGTTTTACTAAGATGAATAAACAGGGCAAATAGAGAAAAAAAAAAAATGTTACATGCAGGCACACTAGTCACTAGTTGTAAATGACAGTTCATAGTAAAAATAGGCACTGAACAGTAAACACACAAGCTTGCCAAATGCAGCTACCCTTGGGGCCATAAGCTAGAGGTAGTACATGGCCCTAAAACCTCAGCCACAAAGATAACCCTAACTGGACACAATATAATCATTTAAGTTCACAAAACGATTTTAAATCATTAAGAAAAGTTCATATGATGCCTTCCTAAGAGACCTGATGTTTTACCTCATTATTTTTAATTCAAAATTTTCTAAATTAAATGCTTAACTTATCAAGACTACATTTTTGAGTATCAGTCTTATATACCTCATTCATATCTATTGATCAAGCTAAAGAAGATATTTGCTGTTTTAAATATTTGACATCTTCCTGGAACTATAAAACATCTAAAACAATTTAAAGTAGTGTATCTTAAATACATGTGTCTATAAATGCTCTTGTAGCCAATAAATTACTACCAAATATGCAATATAACTTAAATAGGATATCAATCTTTAATGGTACCTTTCTCAAGCACATTGTATTGGCATATGACTTACACAAAACATAGTAGTCTGTAGACATAAAAACCAGTCACAAATTTATAAGGAAAGAAAAACATAAATAAAATAGAATTAGTGAAATAAAGATAAAGATGATATTTACACCTAAAGAATTGTATATAACATCTACTTATTGTATCGGTAACTCTAGATGGTGGGGAAGATGCCAGAGGGAAACGTATATTTTCCATTCCCTATGTCACAAGGGTCTCTCGTGAACTTCTTTAAATTCTTGGGGAATATATTTGTTTACAGAAAAGGATATCTCTACAGGATTTAAACTCTACATTGAGATTTTGAAAATGAAGCACAGCATGATACCTATGTTTTTGGTATGGAGTGATTTTCCACTATTGTAAAAACAACCCATGTTAGATGATATCCAAGCAACTGGATCCCTCAAACTGTACAATGGTAAGCCTAGAAAGACTAAGCTAATTTAAAAGAAAAAAAATATGCATCAATAACCAGGAAATGTAAATTAAAATGAGGGTATCTTACCTCACAAAGTGACAAAGTTTAGAAGATACTAATTGGGATTTCTGTTTCTGATTATGAAGATATAAGGAGGTCCCGACTAGTCCTTCCACTATAAAAATTTAAAAATTGGACAAATATTAAAAAGCAACAAATTTTCTCACACCAAACAATAGGCAGTGTAGGAAAGTAATCTCTGAGAGAAAATAAACAAAATGAGAATTATGAGCACACCATCATCCTTCCACGTAAAAACAGTTTCTTGGCTAAAGTTCAATAGAAGAGGGACCTAAACAAAAGCCTAGCCATATTGTTAAATCAGGAAAACAAAGATTTCCATTTGGGGAGGCCAAAATGCTGAGGATTTACAAAGCACAGAACTGGAGATGAAGGAGCTATGTAAAACAGAAGTTCCAGAAATTCGTGTGGAAGTTTACTTGCATCTTTGGCTAAATGTCAGTCTCCACATATATACAGCATATTCCTCAAGGCCAGAGAAAGAATAATTATCAAGGCACTGTCCAGGGAACAATTTTCAGAGTTCACACAAAGCCAGGAAATTGGTAGAGTTCCCATGAATCAGAATAGAGAGACTTTCTTGAACACATTTGGAATCACACAGCAGAGGCAGGAACAACTAAAACTAGAATGTCTTAGTACTAACTTAGTGCACCAGGTAGACCAACTTAAAGAAGAAGAAAAAAGAGCAGAAGAAGCAGTTTCTTCCAATTATGCCTTAGAGAAAGCTTGCGCAGCAAATCAAGATCTCCAGGTGCAGTTGGACCAGCAAGCCTTGGATCCCAATAGTAAGGGCAACCCTTTGCGGAGGTAGAAGATCAAAGGGTGGCAATACAACAAACACCAGCTTGTCAGTATGGAAGTCCGGTATCAGTCACCAAAGAAAGGAAAATGCATGTAACAGAGAGCAGATGCAAAGAATGAAGTTACAGATTGCCACACTGCTACAGGTGAAAGGATCTCAAACTGAATTTGAGCAGCAGGAATGGTTGTTTGCCATGTTGGAGCAGAAGAATGGTGAAATAAAACATCTTTTAGGTGAAATTAGAAATCCAGAGAAATTTAAGAATCTATATGAAAGTACGGATTCAAAGCCTTCAGCCAACTCTGGTGCTCTGGATGACAACACATATTAATACAAATTTACTTCAGCTAAATCTTGAGAACTTAAAGAAAATGAAAGCAGCAAAGGCGAATTGTCCATACTGCAAATGGAAGCTTTGTTTGAGAGCCAGTGGGTCCTGGCTGAATATTCCTGATATGGAGTGGAAATTTTTTGCAAATGAAAGATGCCTGCAGCTTTCAGAAAGTGAAAATATGAAACTAAGAGTTAAGCTAGATGAATTAAAACTGAAGTATGATCCTGAAGAGAAAATCAAAGTGCCTCAACTCAGAGACAGGAGGGGATACCTCTGGATGTAACCAGCCCTGAAGATGAAAGTGCCAGTGGTGCTGTCAGGGAAGGCATCTCTAGATCCCACCTCAGAAGGAGAAGACACAGTTCTGTCCTAACCACTCAGAAGGTGACTTGCAGGGGCTGGGATTTTGGCTCAGTGGTAGAGCGCTTGCCTCGCATGTGGGAGGCACTGGGTTCGATCCTCAGCACCGCATATAAATAAATGAATAAATAAAGGTCAATCAACAACTAAAAAAAAATTAAAAAAAAAAAGTTTAGGGGCTGGGATTATGGCACAGTGGTAGCGTGCTCGCCTAGCATGCATAAGGCACTGGGTTCGATCCTCAGCACCACATAAAAATAAAATAAAGATATTCTGTCACCTACAACTAAAAAATAAACATTTTAAAAAAAAAGTTTAAAAAAAAAAAAAAAGGTGACTTGCAGTTAGAAAAATCCATGTCTGCACACACTCCTGTGGCCCCCCTCTCTCCTCACAAAAGTCTGCCCGTGGATGTGCAGCCAAAGAAGGAGAAGAAATATGTGAAGCTCGCAGCGTGCCGGCTGACGCTGACACCTTAAGTCAAAGAAGCGGGACACCTTAGGTCATGCCCAGCATCCTCAGGTTAGCTGCTGAGTCAAGGCTTCAGACAGACGTTAACAAAGAGATAGAACCTGCAAGCAAATTGGAAAAGGAACCTTGTAAGAAATCACACCCTATTCTATATGTGTCCTCCAAATCCACTCCAGAGACCCAGTGTCCTCAGCAGTAATGACTTCTCTCTGATCAGAGGGAGGTACTACTTGCCCCGAGATCACCGAGGAGCTTAGTTAAGAGTAGGAGTGATGCCACCTTGCGGAATACTCGCATCTGCTCCTTGTGTCAAGACCTGGTATTTCCATGCTTCTTTGACCCGGCTTTCAAATTTTGGTTGTGATTCTAATGTAGAGACTTTCTTAAGTGATGACCCTTCATGGACCTTCTGTGAGTCACACTGAATAAACTGTTCACAGAAGGAAGACTATACTTAATTTAAAGCTATATGCCATGTAGTATCTGGATTTTTTCAAGTTAAGTAAACACTTTAACCTACTTTCAGAGCCTTATATTTGAAAAGAGAATACTGAAGTCATTCACTATTATATTTTACTATGTGATTTTTTTATGAACTTAATTTTTCACTGTATTGTAAAAATAGGAAATGTGATTTGAAAATATATATTCTTACAGGTTTTATCAGTTTTTAAAGCACGTATATTCATCTTTGTATTCATATTCATAACTGAGATTTTATGACTCAAGCATATGAGACAAATAATTTTAAAATGTAAAATAAAATTGTAATAATTTCAAAAACTTAATCCCAGCACTTTGGGAGGCTGAGACAGGAGAATCGTGAGTTCAAAGCCAGCCTCAGCAATGGCGAAGCATTAAGCAACTCAGTAAGACCCTGTCTCTACATAAAACACAAAAAAGGGCTGGGGATGTGGCTCAGTGGTTGAGTGCCCCTGAGTTCAACCCCCAGTACCAAAAAGAAAATAATAATAATTTCAAAAACTAAAAAAGAACTATATCAGACTCATCAGAAGCCATGTAAGACAATGAACCAACATCCCTAACACTTTAAAAGTACTGTTCATTTAGAATTTTATAACAAGCAATAATAATATCTTTCAAAAAATTAAGGTGAAATAAAGACTGTATTTCACACAAATGCTTACAGGATTTATGAAGTATAAGAGAAACTAATGGAGGTGCTTCAGGATGAAGGAAAAGAATATCAGATAGAGACTTAGAACACATACACTTAAATAAAGAATGCCTACAATAGGAAATATATAAGTAAATGAGACATTTCCTTTACAAATTTTTAAAAATTTATTTAAAAGATAAGTTAATATAATAGTGTACTATGGAACTTACAAAGTTCCTGAAAGTAAGAAGAATAGGTCAAAGAATAAAGGGGGAGTGAATTAACAAATACTTCAATAAGTTTCTCATAATAGATATAAAATCCTATGTCTATTTATTAAAATGGATATACTGTATATGAAAGTAGAGAGAAACAAATGAAAAGATACACACAGGAAATCCTAGAACAACCACAAAAAAGCAAACGAGAACAAAAGACAACAAAAAGCTACAGTTAATAAACCCAGGATGGAGAAAATAATAGGACACCTAAAATATACAATTAATACTTTTAAAAAGGCAAGAAAAAAAAAGGAAAGGTAAAAGAACAAATGGAAAATCAAGCAGCAAGATAGTAATTTAGAGCCAGGCGTGGTGGTGCTCGCCTGTAATTGCAGTGGCTCAGGAGGCTGAGGCAGGAGGATCACAAGTTCAAAGCCAGCCTCAGTAAAAGCAAAGCACTAAGCAACTCAGTGAGATTCTGTCTCTAAATAAAATACAAAATAGGGCTGGGTATGTGGCTCAGTGGTCGAGTGCTCCTGAGTCCAATTCCTGGTATCTCCCTCCAAAAAAGATAGTAATTTATGTCCAACCACACTAATAACACCACATTAATTATAAACAGTCCAAGTATGCCAAATGAAAGGCATAGACTATGAGACTGGATTTTAAAAAGCATGACCCAAACTGTCTACAAGAAACCCAACTTAAATATAAAACACAGATCAGTTAAAAGTAAAATGAAAAAAGATACCATGCAGGCTACCAAAAGAAATCTGGAACATATAGCAACATCAGAGGAGTTAAATGTTAGAACAAGAAATATTACCACATTTCATAATGATAAAGGAATTACTTCACCATGAGACATGAACAATATTTCCCAAATATTTTGGCATCTATTAAGAAACACATGAAGAAAAACTAGTAGAAATACACAAAGCAACAGTTATACTTAGAGGTTTCAATACTATACTTCTTTCTCAGTAAGTAACACAAGGAGAAAAAAATCAATTAAAAAGACACGAACACATACAGCAAGTGAATACAGCTTGACACTTACAGAACAATCCACCCCAAAAATAAAGATACGTATGGACCATTCAATAAGATAAACCTGTATTACACAACATTGTCATCTATATCATATACATCTGAATGCATTTAAAAGGATTGAAATGATGTAAAATATGCTCTTTAACTACAATTAGAAATCAATAAAGGAAAGCTATTTTGAAAATCCACAGATATCTGAAAAATCAAACAATGCTTTTCTAAACTGTAGAGTAAAAGATAAGTTAATATAATAGTATTAATATAATAATCAAACAATGCTTTTCTAAACTGTAAAAGAAGAATTCAAAAGGGAAATCAGGGAATATTTTCAACTACGAAATATCAAATTTTATGTGGTGCAGATTAAGAGGGAAAATTTATGATTTAAATGCTTATGTTATAAAAGGATAAAGGTCCAAAATAAACATGCTTTCTTATAAAACTAGAAAAGGAAGAGCAAATTAAACACAAAGAGTAAAAAGTGGAAAAACAGAGATAAGAAAGGAAACCAGTAAAAATAAATGGGACAAACAATAAAGAAAACTGAAGTAAAAATTCATTCTGTGAAAAGATCAATATTCTTTGTCTACAGATTCATATTATGGAAGTCATAAGGACTTTTTCTTTTTACAATGTTGTTCATAACAGAAAAAATGTAATAAATTATTTTATTATTCCAAGAGAATGCTTTCAATTATGTTCATCTGCATGAGACTAATATAGCCTATTTAAACTGTTACAAATGGGTATGTAGGGGCTGGGGTTGTGGCTTAGTGGCAGAGCGCTTGCCTCACACATGTGAGGCACTGGGTTCCATTCTCAGTACCACATAAAAATAAATAAACAAAATAAAGATATTGCATCCAACTATAACTAAAAGTTATTATAAAAAAAAGAAATGGGTATGTAGTAACCTGGGAAAACATTCAAGATACATTAAATAATTAAAGCAGGCTAGAAAGCACGATGCTCTTTCCCCCCATTTTGAACTAATATTATTTTAACCAGATTAAATACCAGGAAGAGATAAGGCCCACACTGGTACTGAGTGGCAAGGTATTAAGAGTGATTTGTTGGGGCTGCAGCTGTAGCTCAGTAATAGAGCACTTGTTAGCATGTGTGAGGCACTGGGTTCCATTCTCAGCACTACATAAAAATAAAATAAGAGTATTGTGTTCATCTACAAGTAAAAAAAAAAATTTGAAAAATAAGAGTGACTTGTCCTTACATGCTGACTCCTCCAATTTTTCTCTTTTGACTTTACATGCATTTTAGATTATAAAATTAATAATTTTAACTTGTTAGTCAAAGACCTTCAAACAAAAACTAAGCTTCAAATTTCCCTCTGTAATATGCCAATTACCCCAATCTTTTTTTTTTTTAATTTTTTTTTTTAGTTGTAGATGGACACAATGTCTTTATTTTATTGCTTTTGTATGCGGTGCTGAGGATCGAACCCAGGGCCTCACGCCTGCAAGGCAAGCACTCTACCGCTGAGCTACAATCCCAGCCCCCCAATTACCCCAATCTTATCATCACATATAGTATACATTAATTGATGTACCCTCCAAAAATATACAATTTCCATGTCAATTTTTTAGTGGGAAAAAATTCTAAAATTTTCTATTAGAATACCTTTTAATTAACAAGGTGGGGTGATCTAGAAAACAAATACTAGTTTATCTTAAAAAAATTGTTTGTTATTTGTCCAAATCTAAATATACCTGCTATTTTTAATAAGAAGGAAGTATAATATTTAGAAAAAAATTATCAAAATTTTAGTTTGTTCGATTTTTGGAAAAGCAATTTGAAATTAACATTTAATATAACTACCTAGGAACTTTCTAACTGTCCCACTGTTCTTTAGAACCAGAAAATAAAATTTATGTTATCTGAACCTTTAGAACCAGAAAATAAATTTATGTTATCTGAACCTTTAAATCATAAAAATTATGATTTCTTCATAACATCTAAGGGAGTATTTTTATTATTCTTTTCTGCTTAGCAAAAACATTTATTCGGTTTAGTCAGATAGATTTATTTTGGATAAATTTTGCATTTGTAACATTCTTCCCATGATATATATTTCACTCAATGAGAAACTTCATAAAAACACCAAGTCATTCAATACTGCAGTCTCCTCAGAGAAAAGACATGGGGTTGCAGAATAGTTTATTCTATTAAAAGAAAACAGAACAAACAACACCCAATGTGGTTCTGGGCTTCGGAAACCTAAGTGGAACCATTTTGTTCTGACCAGTTACAGAGGTGAAAAATTCACTTGCTCAACATATTTGAATGCCTACTGCAGTTAGTCAAGCAATCCTCTAGTTTAGTGGTGGAGACAGAACAAGAGAGTGATCTGTGTAGGTACATAAAGACATTTAAGACAAATTCCACCTTTGTTTTTCTTGGGGTCATGTGAGTGAAAGGTGAGCAATACCAATCAATGTACATTCTGTGTTGAGTCACAAGTGCCACAAGAGTTATACACAATGCTTTGTAACTAGTACAACTGGTATTCCTGTGAGTAGGGTGTGGTCAGGAAAAGATGAAGACTGGCCTGGACACAAGGGAGGAAAGTGACCAAGAGGGCAGCCCAGTGAGAACAGCAGCATATTACAAGGAGGGATGCCCGAGTAACACGGTCACCATCATGGAGCACTTCTTGTGATCTAGAGGCATCTTCTCCCCCTCTCTCCTTCTCTCTTTCCTTCCTCCTCCTTCCTTTTCCTTCTCTTTCTTCTCTCCCCCTCACCTCCCCTCCTCTCCTCTTCTCTTCTTTTCTCTTCTCTCATTTATTCAATCCCACAAGGCATGTATTAATTTCATTCTACACGTGGGAATCTTGTAATTTGACTAACTGGTTCAAGTTCACACCAAGTTGTACAGTGGGAGAGCTGGGATAGGCAAGCAAAATCCAAGTTCCTCATCCTTCACTATCTATCTTGTAACCTAACCAAATGACCATCAGTGAGTTCTCATCTCCAGACACCCACAACCTTGCCCATCAAGTTTCTTTCCACTAATTTACCACACACTTTTATCATGTTGCTCCTGCTCTACCCCATGCTCCTCCCATGTCCAGCCCAGTCATTCTCTCCATGAATCTCACTCATTGTTTGAGACCAGTGTGTCCTCTTCTCTCACCTTCTTTGCAGCCCCTTCAGAATTCAAATTGTCTTTTGTTTATACAGTGTTTGTTTAAAAAACAGAGTATGAGTTTATACCAGAACATGAAGATGTAGATTTTGGCTAAAATTAAAAAATCAATACTTAACTGAAGTCAGCATACCTCAATTTAGTCAATAAAACCAGTGTCTACTTTGTGCCAGAAATAGTGTATGCACTTAGGACGATGATGAATAAGACAGTTGCTGCCCTTCATGGTTCCCCCATGCAAGGGTAAAGGAGACAAGGAGACAAGAAATATCCAAAGACAAATGCCAAGTGCTACCAGAAGCTTAAGTACTGAGGTCAATGAAGTACAAAGGGTGGCCTCCCAAGCCAGTCAGAGGGGATGGCTGGGCATGGTGACTCATACCTTTTTTTTTTTTTTTTTTTTTGGTACTGGGGATTGAACTCAGGGCAATCCACCACTAAGCCACATCCCCAGCCCTATTTTTGTGTTGTACTTAGAGACAGGGTCTTACTGAGTTGCTTAGCATCTCATCTTTGTTGAGGCTGTCTTTGAACTCCTGATTCTCATGTCTGTCTCAGCCTCCCAAAGTGCTGGGATTACAGGCGTGCGCCATGGCGCCCGGCTGTGGCCCACACTTTTAATCTCAGCAATTCATGAGGGTAAGACAGGAGGATCACAAGTTCAAGGCCAGCCTCAGCTATTTAGCAAGGCCCTAATCAACTTAGCAAGACTCTGCCTCAAAATGGATGGGGGATGTAGCTCAGCGATAGAGAGCTCCTATGTCCAATCCGAAAGAAAGAAAAGAAAGAAAGAAAGGAAGGAAGGAAGGAAGGGAGGGAGGGAGGGAGGGAGGGAGGGAGGAAGGAAGGAAGGAAGGAAGGAAGGAAAGAAAGAAAGAAAGAAAAAAGGAGGATGCCCAGAAGAAATAAATGGCCAAGTCTCCTATTTTAAGAATAAACAATTAATGTAATGGCTGCAAAATGACATTCTGGATAAAAGCAACAATGCACACAAAGCATTCCAAGTCCCTAAGGCTATAATGAATTTGCAACATTATGTTTTACATGTAGCTAGAACACAAGGGATGCATCTTGTGTGAAAGATAAGCGTGACCAGTAGAAAATGGGATACAATCTAGACTGTATAAACTATCTGAGAGTCACTGAAGAATGGGAAGGTCAAAAAGAGATGTGATCAGACTCACTGGTTGGATTAGAGAGAGAGAGAAGAGGAAAGCCTCGGGAGCCATAAGGGCAATGGACAGCTTAAATCATCATGGGATCACGTGAGTGAAAGCATCATAGGGATGAGATAGGTGAGAGAAGGTGTCCTACATTCTAGGTAGGTGGTGGCAGAAATGAAAAAAGCAGAAAATTTTGGGAAAATGTTAAGTCACTGGAATCAGCAGGGCAATACCCAGAAAGAAGAAAACAGAGTTGGAAGTAATAATACGGTTTAGGAACGAGCAAAAGATGGCAGCATCTACTACAATAGAAAGAATGACATTTGGGTAGGGTGGGGCGAGAAGAGATGCTGGAGAGAGAAGAGGTCTCATCTTTGGACATTTCTAGTTTGCAGTTGCCAAGAGGCCTTTGAGGGGGAAAGACACAGTGTTGAATTTGAACATTTGTATAGAGAAGCTGGGGACAGATGTGAGTTGCAGATCAACTGTGGAAAGGGTGTGTGAAGCCAGGTAGTTCAAGAGGAGCTCTTGAAATAGGGGAACAGGGCTGATCAAGAACACAGATCTAAAATAAAACAAGCTAAGCTTTTATCTTCAGAAACTAAAGCAGAAGAGTACATTAAACAGGGCAAAGTAAAAAACAAAGACATGAAGGAAAACCAGTGTAAAACCAACAATGACTAACAAAAATTTTATTGGCACTAAATGTACCTGAAAATTGGAATATAGAAGGAAAGGTGACTAAGAAGAAATAATAAAAAGAAGAAAAATGCTAATGGGCTAGATCTTTTATGTACTAGTTATTTTTATGTACCTGAGCATATAAATAAAAACAAAATATTGCCTAGGGAAACAGCATTCCCCATCTGACTCTTCAAAATGTCTTTATAGCAGATAATTCACTTGACAACACATTAAAAGGAGAATATGCATTCCAGAAAGGGCAATGGCCCAATTTCAAGGCAGCTTCCTTACCAGACCCTTTAAAAATAAAAAATCCACAGCTAGAAAAAGCTGAGAAATTGCTTTAACATAACCCCAATGTTCAGGAACCTCACATTTTCCAGTCCATTACAAGTACTCAACAGGTGCTACATTCAAATATTCAATGCACTTTAATTTCTAAGACTAGGCCTTTGTTTTAGCTGTTGACTCATCACACTGGGAAAACTATATAACAAGAACTTAGAACAGAAAGCTCACAAAGGCAGGTGAGGGACAAACAGGGAAGTTATGCACAACAATTTGTGAAGGAGAGAGAGGGCAAAGTTTCTACCTCCAACTTAAACGACCTGTTGCCCCACAAATCATTGTCCCTTCCTGTAGCCAACAGACCACATTCTCTCTTAACATTGAGAAAGACACAGTTTCATTTAAATATATATATATATAAATATATATATATATATATGCAAAAGGCTGTAGAAAGAGGCTTATGCCTTCCTCTTATCCTTAATAAAGGAAGAGTGTTTGAATTTTGCAGTTAAACACAACCCTTTTTTTCTTCCATATGAGAGCATCTAATTCAACTTTATTGTATCAGGCTAATTGCTTTAACATGCTTTTAAAATCATTCCAAGATAGGAACATTTTTCTAAAACAGGACATAAAAACAATAGCCTTTAAAGAAAATAAGTTTGACTTCATGGGGCAGGAAAGATGGTGGAATGAGATGGACATCATTGTCCTACATACATGACATACATGTATGACTACATGTATGACTACATACATGTATGACATATGGTGTGACTCTACATCATGTACAACCACAGAAATGAAAAGTTGTGCTCTGGGCTGGGGCTGTAGCTCAGTGGTAGAGCGCTTGCCTAGCATGCATGACGCACTGGGTTCGATCCTCAGCACCACGTATAAATAATAAATGCGGGGCTGAGGTTGTGGCTCAGTGGCAGAGCGCTTGCCTCGCACATGTGAGGCACTGAGTTCGATCCTTAGCACCACATAAAAATAAGTAAACCAAATAAAGACACTGTGTCCATATATAACTAAAAAATATTTAAAAAAATAAAAATAAAAAATAAATGAATAAAATGAAGATCCATCAACAACTAAAAAATATATTTTAAAAAAGTTGTGCTCCATTTGTGTACAATTAGCCAAAATGCATTCTGCTGTCATGTATACCTAATTAGAATAATTAAATTTTAAATAAATAAAATATGTTGCCACAAAAAAAATAAAATAAATTTGACTTCATTAAAATTAAGAATGACTGGTCATTGAAAGATGTTAGAAAAAGGAACCAGCAAATCATATACTGGCAAAAAAAAGATAATTGCAATGCATGTATCTGAAAACAAAAGGCTTGCATCCCAATAAAGAATGCTATGAGGGGCTGGGGTTATGGCGCAATGGTAGCGTGCTCACCTAGCACGCGTGAGGCACTGGGTTCAACCCTCAGCACCACATAAAAATAAAATATTCTGTCCACCTACAAAAAATAAATAAATAAATAAATATTTTAACAAACGAATGCTATGAAACAATAACTCAATGTACAACTAAAATTAACAGAAGATATCAATAGGTATTTCACAAGAAGACCCCGAAATAACCAATAAGCAAGGAAAAGATGTTCAACATCCTCACTCATAAGAGGAATGCAAACTAAAACCCAAGGAAATTCTATTACATACCTACAAGTATTACTATATTTCCTACAAGAATGGGTAGGAGGGAGGGAGGAAGGAAGGCAGGTAGGCAGCCCTCCTTATATTCACCAGAATAAATAACAATTGCTGGTGGAATGTAAGTTAGTTCAACCACTTTAGTATAGACATTTTGGCAGTTTCTAAGAATCAGGTATACATTCTGCCTTATGATTGAGTTAATTCTACTCCTAGCTTTTTTCCTGAAACAAATTACAAGCTATGTCCACAAAAATAGCCACAGAAACGTTTTTCATAATAGAAAAATAGAGGAAATAACCCAGATGTCCATCAGCAGGGGACTTGTTGAACAAATGATCATCTTATCATACAGTAGAACACTGCACAGGTGCAGCTGGATCTCACAGCCTGACCAAAATACATGTACTTAAAAATTCCATTTATATGAAGTCCAAAGGTAATGTAGGTGATGTAAATCAGAAGAACGATCACATCTGTCAAGGATGGGGTGGCTGGGAAGGGCATGAGGGATCTTCTAGTAGTGATGGAAGTAATCTAATTTTTATTGGGGTGTTAGTTACAGATATACAAAAATTCATTGACCTATGTACTTTGGATTTGTATACTTTATTTTACATGGGAATCTCAAAATTAAAATATATTAAAATTAAAATATCAAATGCATATCTCATTTTAGTGGCTAATTTTAATTATAGTATTCTATCAGCCAACAGATATAGATTGATCATCTACTACGTACCTGGCACACTTCTGGGCACTAGAGCTATATAACAATTGCTATAGCAATGAGAAAAATAGAAGTCTCTGCCCTCTTGGAGCTTATGTCCCAGGGAGGAAAGAGAAACAATAAACAAAATAAATTAATAATTTAAATAGTATTTTATAAGGAGAAAAGTAAGGTAATAAAAATGTTAAAAGGAAATTGGAATGGCAAATGTGGATTACCACCTCAGCATTGAACCCTGTTATGGTTAAGATATTAGGTATCCTCCAAAAGCTTGTGTGTGAAACAGTGCAAAAAAAGTTTATAGCTAAAATAATTGGGTTAAGGTTTCGAGGTAAAATGACTGAGTTATGAGAGCCTTAACCAGTGAACTAATCCCCTGATAGGGATTAACTGAGTAGTAACTATAAGCAGGTAGGGCATGGCAGGAGGAGGTGGGTCATTGGGGGATGTGCCTTTGGGGTATATATTTTGTCCTTGTTGAGCAGAGCTCTCTCTCTCTGCTTGCTGATCATGATGAAAGCCTCTTCTCTCTGCCACACCATTCTGCCATGATGTTCTGCCTCACCTCAAGCCCTGATGGATGGAGCTGGCTGTCTATGAACTGAGACTTCTGAAACTGTGAGCCCCAAATAAACTCTTCCTCCTCTAAAATTGTGCTTGTCAGTCTTTTAGTCACAGCAGCAAAAAACTGACTAAAACATTCCATAAACTGCTATTTAAATTAAATCATGACAGACACATACAATAAATTTCAACTACAGTTTGTTTTTTAAATTGCATTTCCATTTGATCATTGTGAAGTACAATTCATTCATTTTACCTGTGAAAACTAACAGCTATCTCTTCTATACTACCTTTACTTGGAATTTAGTGTCCTTCCTTCTTTTTAACTTCAGAAGGTGGAGCTTCTGTTATCTATAAAGTCCTCAAAGGGGAAGAGAGCCAATAAAGCCAATGTTTGCCTTTCAATATACCTTAAGGAAAGGGCTATGTTTCTTCCCAGAAGACTTTTTATGTTAAAATAAATAGAAAATTCCATCTGAAGTTAAGATTATTTTTAGTTGTTAGGACTTGAAACTAAGTTTACGTTCACTAGGTTTCATAAGAAAAACACAAATCTACCTCAGTTATAGGGTAAAATTATAAAAAGACAAACTTAGTTTACTACAGTTGCAGTGATTTTTTGGCTATGACATTAAAAGCTCAGGCAACAAAAAGAAAAAATAGACGAATGCAATTTTGTGAAAATTAAACACTTTTTGTGCATTAAAAGATACTGTCAACAGAACAAAAAGGCAAGCCACAAAATAAGAGAAAATATTTGCAAATCAAATATCTGATAAAGGATTACTATTCAGAATATACAGAGAATTCCTAAACCCAGCAGCAACAAAAACAATCAATTCAAAATGGGCAAAGGACTTAAAAAGACTCTTCTCCAAAGAAGATATGCAAATGACTAATAAGCATGTGAAAAGACATTCAACCTCATTAATCATTAGGGCAATGTGAACCAAAACTAAAGTTCCTCACACCCATTCTGCTATCAAAAAAAAAAACAGAAAATAAGTGTCCGCAAGGAGGTAGAAAAACTGGAAACTGAACTCTTGGTGGGAATATAAAACATATCAACAGCTCTAGAAAACAGTAAGGTAATTGCTCAAAAATTAAAAATGGAATTATCCTATGATCTGGAAATTCTACTTTAAGTAGAATTCTGTTCCAAAATCCAAGGGAACAGAATGCAAGGTCTTGGAGAGATACTCTACAGCCATGTTCACAGAAGCTTTTTTCACAATAATTTAAATATGGAAGCAAATCAAGTGTCCGTTGATGAATGAAGGAATAAGCAAAATGTGGTATGTATATACAATAGAATATCATGCAGCCTTAAAAAGGAAGGGCATTCTGTCCCTTACTGCAACATGGATAAACCCTGAGGATAATATGCTTAGTGGAATAAGCTAGTTAAAGAAAAATATTATATGATTCCACTTACATGGGGTACTTAGAATGATCAAAATCATAGAGACAGAAGAATAATGGTGGTTACCAGAGGCTGAAGGAAGAGGGATATGTGGAGAGAGTGAGTGATGGGTACTATTGAATGTCAAGTTCACAAGACAAAAACAGTTCTGGATGGAAGATAGTGGTTACACAACACTGTGAATGTACACTCTGAATTGTACACTCAAAATGGCTAAGATAGTAAATGTTATGTTATGTGTATTTTACTACAATTTTTAAAAAATTTGGGGGAAATCAAGCTTTGTCTTATTGCTGGTAACGAAAAGTATATCTACAAAGCAGGACATCGTAGTATTGACTACTTACTATGGCAATTTTCTTGGTAATCTAATAATACTTATAAAACTGTGTCTGAAAGAATCATAGACTTAGAAACCTAGTGTCCCAAGTTATAGGTAGGTTGATGCCATGAATGAATCACAGGGCAGAGAAGACCAGACAGGCTAAAAGGGAGATCTCCTTGAATATTCCATGTATGTGCCCTATTGACTTCCTCAAGCTATTCTCTGCTGATGTGGATTTGGCATAGAATATTGTTAATTCTTCTGTGCTCAAATTCCTGACACTGCTCTTCCAATTGTAAGGTAAAGACAAAATAATTCAATTGTGAAAGGTAATCTGTTCTGATGGTGCTTTAGGTTATTCTCCCAGCTTGAATTTAAATCGGTTATAACTTTTTTTTTTTGTTTTTTAGCACTAGGGAGTGAACTCAGGGGCACTCGACCACTGAGCCACATCCCCAGCCCTATTTTGTGTTTTATGTAGAGACAGGGTCTCACTGAGTTGCTTAGCGCCTCGCTGTTTCTGAGGCTGGCTTTGAACTCACGATTCTCCTGTCTCAGCCTCCCAAAGTGCTGGGATTACAGGCATAAGCCATCGTGCCCAGCTTATCCATTATAACTTTTACCACTTAAAAGATACCCAGAAGGGCTGAGGTTGTGGCTCAGTGGCAGAGCACTTGCCTCGCACATGTGAGGCACTGGGTTCGATCCTCAGCACCACATAAAAATAAACAAACAAAATAAAGACCCTGTGTCCATGTATAACTAAATTCTTTAAAAAAAAAAAAAAAGATACCCAGAAATTCAGCATTCAATTCTTGTTGTTTGGATTGTTCTGTTTTAGCCATTACATCACTGTTCTAAGCTGCAAGAGCAGATTAAATACCTAACAATAATTCAATACCATATTTCACTAAAAGAAACAGTCGCAAAACAAATTTGGAGGAAGAAAAAATTAACTATTATTATTTTCACTGTGCTGGGGATCAAACCCAGGGTTTTGCGCATGATAGACCAGCATTCCTCCACTGAGCTATACCCCAACACCAAGAAAAAGTAATTTTAAAGTAATGTGATCATCATGATCCCAACCAGGAGCTCACAGTTATAATCTTTTAGTTTTCCCTTTGGTGACCACTCAGGCAAATAACCAACTTCAAGACCACAGAACATTATTAAACCATTTTCACATATAACTGCCAGATTCCTTACTCTCTACATGGGAAATAATTCATCTTGATCATCATCTACATAATTTTAATGCAAAATTCTATTTCAAGGGCTTCAACATACTTAAAATATGCCTGGGTAAAATTTACAAAGAATTCCCTAAATAAATCATCTAGGCTGTTTTTGCTTCATTTTAAGTGTTAGGACCTACCATCCACACCTAAAAGAACTGTTTGCTACCGGCTGACCACCTGCCACAAACACTGCTGCTTTTCTCATCAACCCGCTTCCCCAGGTCTGGCGGAGGCTACATGTGTGTTTTTAAATCTACGTATGTGATGTCCATTACCTATGAACAACGTCTTCTCTAGCAGCAGTTGAGAGGCATGGCGCTCAGCCCTTTATACCTTCACGTGAGGACAAAGGCAGCTGGAACATTCCCAGGTTTCTATTTATTAGGAGGGCTCAAGGCTGATCCCATGATAATCTGGGAGAATTATATCATGCCCTGTAACTGTCTTGTCCTAATTCACCTCGCATAAAACACCTCTTGAGCACAAGAAACTTAGGATGGAGGGTAGAGGGTTATGCAGGATCACAGGGAGCAACTTTTACAACTGAATTCAATTTTAACTGGCATATAATAATTGCACATATTTAGGAGTACAGTGTGATAATTCCATACAATGTGTTATGATCAAATCAGGATAATTAGCATTTCCCTCTCCTTCAATGTTGATAATTTCTGTGTTAGAAAGCTTTAAACTCCTTCCTTCTAGTTCTTTATAAACATTTAATAAATTGTAACCTACAGTCACCCTACTGAGCTACAGAACATTAGAATTTATTCCTCCTGTCAACTTACTAATAGAAGATAACCACTATTAACTTTTTGGTATATATCCTCTTAAAAAGAAATACGAGTTTTAATTTTTTTGTTTTCACTAGTATGCTCTGTTATTTTTAAGAGTCACAATATTGCTTTAATATCTTAAATCAGCGATGCCCCCTCCTCCTTCCTTTCCCAGCTTCTGCTTACAACTATGTTATTTTAACAAAAACATAAAAACAAAACCTTTCACCTACCAAATTAGCAAAGGAAAAAAAACACGAGTGATATATTCTGGCATACTGTGATAAAATTTCTAAATGAATGAGAAATATCCCTGGGCTTGTTTAATTTCCCAGTAACATCACTGATTCATTTCTAGAATCCATGAGCAAATTACAGGGAGAACCACCAACCAGACCCAGGCTTCCCCAGCACCTCTGTAGAGCACCTTTCATCTGACTGCATCCTCATGTAGAATCAGGTTACACAAAGGCAAGCAGCAGCACCACATCATTTAAGAAAGGGCAAGAGCAGGTGACCCATGCACCCCATGGACCATCTCCCTTGTTAAGCTTCTCTCATAAAATAGCCCTTGGACTTTAACAGTCAAAATGCATGAACTACAAAGATATCTCAGTGTGATCATTTTTGGTTGACATTTATACAGAAACCATATATAATTCCTCAAACTCAATATATTTAACAAGACCATATGTGGGAAACGTGTCTGGTGAAAACCTAAAAACAAGCTGTAGAAATGCGACATTTTCACAGCCTGCCAAGTAGCAGGCCTGCAGAGGAGATGACAAACGTCCTTGAACATGCTGGCAAAATAATTATAAGACTCTTTCTTATATAAAATGGCCTCAAAGAGTTCTGTTGATACATTGAGAGATCAATAGAAGTGAGCAAAGTGTTAGTTTTTCCATCCTGGAGGATCTCCTGCCTCCTGGGAAGATTTCAGGCCTCCTTCCTGTTTGAGACCCTCACAGTGACCCCATACTACATACAGCCTTTCAGGCAACCGCCAAGTGGAAACATTGGCAGAATTGCCCTGGAATTGCCCCTGCATGGCCCAAGAGGGCTGGAGAACTGACTGCCCTCATGCCCCCAGGCAACCTGTCATTATGTTTTCTTCAGGGATGTGTGGGGGATGTGGTTCTCTATCACAGCACCTTTTGGGATTGCTAAGGGAGAAATTCAGTTCTGGATTCAGTATCAGAAATAGCTCTGCATCTTGGATCAGACTTCTTCTCTAATGGACACTAAGTCTCATGATGGATCATGCCTTCTCTTGGCTCTGACTGCTTGAAGACTCTGAGACAAATATATTTTCCTCTTTGACCTCTGATTTGGTCTTACTCTTCCTTGCTCCTTTTTTACCTTATCTCCTGTTTTCTCACTTATTTTCATTTGTGACATGCCATGCCACATTGATATGTGGGATGAATAATTCTTCCCCCAAAAGGACTAGAATAAAACAATAAAGATAATTAGCAACATAGAAATAAAAACCTGGCATACACTAGGCTGAATTAGCCAGCAAGTTTGGTTCAGAACTGAGAGATAGAGATTATATTTTCTAATTTTCTTCTTTTACTGTTTTTGATTATTTGTAGAAAATGAAAATCCTTCTGTGAAAACTATCGCGAAGGTTGATAACATAGTGAAAAGCCCTTTGGAAAATAAGAGAAGGTGGTTTTCAGAAGTGGGCTCTTGTCTTTGATATTTACTTAACTGTCCTAGGATGTCAATTTCCTACCCAAATCCTCCCTCATTTTTAACCTGTCCTCAAAGTTGAATTATCCCACAGTTGAAAGAAAAACAAGGATCCCAGAATGCCCTAAACATTATGTGAGATTTCTAAAACTTCATTGTGACTCCAAAAAATAACAAATAGAGCACACTGGTAAAAACAAAGAATGAAAACTCTAATTTATTCTGAAGAGGACATGGAAGAAAATATCCACAGTAGCTACTTCTTCAGAAGTGGAAGCATTTAAGAATATCAATGACTTATTTCTTCTTTTTTTCCTGTTCCTATTCTAATTGTTTTTAAGATGAATATACTTCATTATTAGAAAATGGACTGTTTTCTATTAAATCTTACTTTAAACAAAATTTCTTCCTTACATTGGATTAATGAAGTACAACTGCCTTATTATCATCATACAGTATTCTACATCCAAATTGGAGCTCGCTCAATGGCAAAGAATCCTGTTGGGAAGTATAAAGCTTCCAAGATAGCAACTTGGCTAAAGCATGTCTTACTGCCTCTGTAAAGCACAGTACACATTCTCTCACCCTTTTACTTTTTGGACTTCAGGTAAAGGGAGAACTTTCCTTACTGTATTTTTTTAAAATCCATTTGTAATACTGACTTTAATCAAAAGATACATGTCTCTCTAATCCTATTTGGTTGTAAGTTTTTTACCATTGAAAATATTTTAGAAATGCTAAATATATCTCCAACAATACCAGAAAAAAAAATCTAAGTTATTTTAAAATAGTCATATTGACTGTATGTTCATGGATTCACTGTTTCACAGGCTTGGACAACTGATTTTATCAGGCTTAGATATGTAGAAAAACCATCATATTTCTTAGCATGGACATCCTCAGGGTGTGGAAAAGAAAAATATGTAAACATCTGGGTTTCTATTAAAGTTGAGGCAGTTATTAGCAACTATGTCAAGACTATCAGAATATTATTCTGAATCCATCAATTGACTAATTCTGAACATGACTGGAAATGTTATGGGCATGCCTTTCAAGCAAAGTTATCACAACTTGACTTAAAACTAATTTGAAATCCAGTACTAAGACCAACTGTTTTGGCCACAACTCAATAAAACATCACATACCAACAGATTAGATTGAGTCATAAAAATGCACACACACACACTAGGCTGCTTGCTTGCTTTTTACTGCAAGAGTTTTCATGAACTCATTTTATCCTATAGTTTAGGGAAAGAATAAATAAGATACACATTCAATGGTAGTTCCTAAAATTAATAGTCTATATTATATTTTCCTAATGCAGACCTCTTAAAGAAGAAAAGAGATACAAATCAATATGATACAATAAGTGTACGTTCCAGTGGAGGGGAACCCACAAGATCCATTAACTGTGCAAAAAAAGGCTCAAAAGGAACAGAAAGTCCATCCCAACAAAACAAGGAGCAACCTATCTCATCAATTATAAAGATTCCACAATGTCAACTTGTTGACACTCACACCAAAGAAGTGCTACACCAAGCTTGAGGCTAGATGCTTCCAGAAGTAAGATCCTACAGATACTATGTGGATAAAAACAAAACTTAAACTTTAATGGTTTTCTCTCCCAGTGGATCTAGCACACATTATTTAATTGATTGTAGAATTGAAGATTCCCTATACCCAGAAACTCCTACAGTTCGGATGTCTTCTGTTAGTTTTCATATTCAAGAAATAATACTTGTCCACCAGGCTTTGGCTGATAAGCACAGAAGAATTCAAGGTGGCCCAGCATGGAACAGCTGCATGAAACCCAAGAAGAATAGTTAAGGTTCAAAGAAAAGTTTGTATGGCTGCTTCTCCTTAGTCCCTCATCATCATTCAGGAATGAGATGAGATGAGACATAAAATGCTACACAAGCCCTTCTTGCATCAACAATGCAGGGACATGTCCATACCAGTAAAACACATCCATGTTGGAAAAAAATAACATGTACGAGCAGCAAGCCCAGGTATACTTTTAACCTTCTTTACTAAGAGATTTTGGTGAAGGAATGAAAGATAAAAGAGTGAAAGATAAGTCATCAACAAAATGAAAGGGACTGGGTGCTTTGGGTTCTTATCACAAGTTGGGCAGCATATTAGTCTATTTTCTGTTGCTCTAACAATGCCAAAGGGTGAGTACTTTAAAAAAAAAAGAAGAAGAAGGAGAAGGAGAAGAAGAAGATCATTTAGTTCACGGTTTTTGAGGCTGAAAGTGCGAGATTGGATGGCTCCATATGGTATGATGCTCTTGAGGATCCTACTGGCTACATCGCAACATGACAGAGAAGCAGAGAGGGGGAAGGCTGTATGCATAAGGGTCAGCCACGTAGGGTAGTCTTGCTTTATAACCAACCTTCTCTTGTGAGCCATAACTAGGTCCCAAAAGAACACTAATCCCTTGTGAGGCAGCATTCCCAATGGCCCAACCCCTTCCACTAGGCCCCACTTTCAAAAGGTTCTACCACCTCAACATTAGCATGCTGGGCACCAAGCTGCCAGTACATGAACCTCTGAAGGGCAAACTACATCCAGACCATAGCAAGCAGCTAATGAATCCTTAATAACCAACATGCCATGGGTAAGTGTCCCATATGCAGTCCATGGGCACCCAGAGTCCCAACCTTAACCATCTCAACAAAGTTCTTGCACACAGCAGGGTTGGTTGCCTTCCCCTTCCACTGTGGACAAGTACGCAGTTTATAATGAAGCATTTCAGTCCAAACACAAGAACCAAACACAACACTGGAAAAACAGACCTGAATGCATGTGAACTATGGGATGCACCTGAGATTTTCAGAGACAGTCCATTCTGCTTCCTCCTCTCTTCCTCTACCTCTCAGTCAAGGAAGGATTATGTGTCTCTCAACCTTTCCCCAAGATCACAGAAAAACACAGGGCCAAGATTTAGGAACTCAGACAGAACTTCCAGGAACTCATCCCCACGATCAGATTAAAAGGAAAAAGAGAAGTCATTCCCAGACCAACTTAGCCTTCCCACTGAAAAAGTACATAAGGATCGTAACTGAGAAACTGATTATTCCACACTGAGCCATGAAAACCCCATGTTTGGCTATGTCTCTTTAAATAATATGCATGCTGAAAAGCCTTGGTTACAATTTGCCTCTGCCATGAACTCTGTTCAAGTAGAAATAAATGTGCACATTCAAAAAAAGTAAGAAATAAAATGTGTACTTTTTAAAAAAGTTAGACTTCATGAAAGAATCTCAACCACCTAACAACATGTAAATACCCAGAAGTCTGCCTAGTGGTGCATCCTAAGGGGAGTGGAGTATTTCCTTTTGAGAAATGTAAACATGGTCATGTCATGTGCAGATAATGCTGACAGGAAGAAAATAAGCAAGCTGGGTCACATGCTGCCTTTCAAGAGACCTCACCTAGGTTCCCAAAAGTCCAGCTCACAGATGCACATTTCTTCCCAGCAGCTTCTTCTTCTCCCAGACCAGCCCACAAACATGTTAGGAAAATATCTAGGAGACAGGATATCTACCATAAAATCGTGGAAAGTTGTGCCTAAGATAGAATCACTTTGGACAGAGAGACAACAACAAAGCCTGGGGATTATCCTAGATCCCACACTGAAGCTGACTCAGAGTTACCTGTGGATACAACCAGAGCAGTAACCCAGGCTGAGCAATCAGCCACAGACTCATTGACTTTGACATTTGCCTGCACCAATCATTGCAGGAGATTTTTTTCTTAAACCCAAGCTCTTTGTTCTCTTTCAAGATACACTAAAGGTTTTACCCAAATCTGTATTTCCTGAATTGCATTTCCTAAGATTCCAAATTTAGCTCTTTTGTGCATTACAGCCTCCAAAGCGATTATTGATGGACATGACATACATATACACACACTAGTCAACCTTCTATCAACTACAACAAAATGCCTAAGATAGGCAACTTAAAAAAAGAAAGGTTAGGTGGGTGCAATGGCACATGCCTGAAATCCTAGCAATTCAGAAGGTTGAGACAGGAGGATCCCAAGTTTAAAGCCAGTAAGGGGAACATAACAAGACTCTGTGTCGAAAGAAAGAAAGAGAGAGAGAGGGAGGGAGAGAGGGAGGAAGGAAGAAAGGGAGGGTAAAGAAAAGAAAAAGAACTGAGAATGTAGCTCAGTGATAGAATACCACTAGGTTCCATCCCCAGTAATAGGGCGGGGGGTGGGGGGTAAAAAAAGGAAAGATTTATTTTGGCTCACTTTCAGAGTTTTCAGTTCATAAGTAATTGACCTTGCTGATTGAACCTGTGGCAAGGCAGCACATCATGGCGGAAGCATACATGCAGCTATTCACTCATGGCTGAAATGTGAGGAAAAAGGGGAAGGGGGAAAAAGAAAACGATGTTCCACAATTCCCTTTGAAGACACACTCGCAATGATCTAAAACCTCCCAATAGGCCCTACCTCTTAAAGGTTTCTACCTACTTCCAACTGCACCAAGCTAAGGACCAAGACTTTAACACACGGGCTCTTGGGAGACATTCAAAATCAAAAGTACAGCAACAAACATGTGTATGCATATGGAGGGGGGGTAGTGGGGTGTGTGTGTGTGTGTGTGTGTGTGTGTGTGTGTGAATGCCTGCTTTTAAAGATACATTCAGGGCTGTAAATGTGACTCAGGGCCTAGCATGTGTGAGGCCCTGGATTCAATCCTCAGTATCAAAAAAAATTACATTTCAGAAAGAAATATCCACTTAAGTAAAGCGAGGCAACACTGAGTGGCTTCTTCTTTTAACCTAGAAACATGCTCACATCTCTACCACAAGCTAGTACCATGTTTGTCCCCCACAACATCTCAAACCATCCTCAAGACTGACAAGCATTCATTCCTTGACCCACCACCATGGTTTTCTGCTACTATCTTCTAAAATCAATCACAAGTATTTATCAAATTCAACACTGCACAACTATTCCTGTTCCTACAAAACCCCTCTGCAGTGTATGGCATCCTCATTCTTGCAACAATTCTCCATATATGTGTGTGTGATGTGTGTGTGCCTAGAATTCTCCTTATAGCTGATATTTTCTTCCTTTCTTTCACACAGGTTCCTCTCTCCATCCCTCTCATGGAGATTCCTATAGCTGAGCTTCAGGTCCTTTCTCATGTTGCACATTTCCTGAGGTTATAGCCTCTTTTCTCAAGTTAAAGATAGGTCTGGTCCTGGACCTTTCTCATGGACATGGACACCACATTTTTAGCAGTTTACTGGACTTCTCCTGGAGGTCCCACAAACTTCTCCAACTCTCTAAATCAATCACTGAATTGTTATCTCTTCTCATCAATTTTTCTGTCAAAGTTTATGGAAGGCCACTGTTTTGGATTGGTCTCTGCACTAGGCCCCAGAAGATCATACCAAAGCAGAATGGAATCGCTCAATGTTGTACATAAAGCAAAACAAACTTTGAAAGCAGGACAGTTTTCAAAACACAAGCAAAAACAAAACAGGAGACTGCAGTCTACCTAGGTCAGCCTAATAAGGAAATCCACTCAGTTTTAACCCTCTATGGAAAATAACTTCAAAACGACCAATCCGTTTTTTGTTTTGGTATGAGTTTGCCTGTTCCTGCTCTTTTCCATCCTTTCCTGTTAATAAAGCCAACTTCCTCTGGTCAGCTCAACAGAACATGAGGTATTTGTTGCCTGATTCTAACATCGCAAGCAGAAGCCAACTCAATCCTTAAATTTAACTCAAGGTGATAATTTTGTCTTTATATATATATATTTTAGTTGTAGATGGACAATATCTTTATTTTATTTATTTATATGTGGTGCTAAGGATCGAACCCAGTGCCTCACACATGTGAGGCAAGCGCTCTGCCACTGAGCCACAATCTCAGCCCCAATTTTGTCTTTTGAACTATCTAAACCATGATCATCACAGCATCACTGACTTTGCTCATCTGGGATGACTTGGCCCCTCCTCATAGTCCTCGCAATCATCTCTCTCCCTCAGGACTTTATCCTCACAGCCTGGACCATCACTAGCCAGCTGGCTCCTGCGCAGATTTGCCTCCCCAACCACCAACACCTGATTTACCTCTCCAGGCCCTGGAGAGTGCTCCTGACCACCTTGGGCATCTCCTGGTCAACAAGAGGAAAACAAAACACTTCAGCAAATCAGACAAGGCCCCTCTGTTTGGGCTCAAAATGACATCTCCCATCTCATCAAATAACCACCTCACCCAAGCATGTGCAGAACACGTGCATCCCTAAGTACATTGCATGCCTACATAACCACAGGGCTTCACACGTGTTGTTTGGCAGCTACTAATGTTACTCTTTTCTTGAATAATTAACACATTTATAAGAGAAATATTCAAGGGATATAATGGGCAGATTTTCTCAAATTTTGGGGATTCCTCCCAAATAATGAGCACACTAGATGCCTTCCCTAGACTATATAGTTCTTCTTACCCTAGTGTGGCAGGGAAAGCTCACTGTCTATCAAAAGTCGTGTGCTAGTTGGGCACGGTGGCAACATCTGTAATCCTAGCTACTTGGGAAGGATTTCAGGCCAGCCAGGGAAACTTAGCAAGACTCTGTTTCAAAATGAAAAGGGCTGCAGATATAGCTCAAATGGTAGAGCATCCCTGGGTTTAATCCTCAGTACTGCAAAACAAAACAAACAAAAAGCCACTTTGCTCTTCCCATGCCTCATCCTGAAGTTGTCATCTGCTATTTGGCTAGGGATGTTGCCCAGTCCTGCTGTTGGGTTATGATAAGGTCCTTCTAAGGAGATGTGAACAGAAGTGACAGGTGTTCAGGTGGACTGAGGCTATCAATTCTGCTACTCTTCCTCCCTTCCAGGTTAAAGCAGAGAAATATGGCAACCTTGGAAGGACTCTGGGGCATCAAAGCCTGTTTGCAAGTGAGCCAACAGTAGACTTTAAATTACCTTGCTGAAAGGAAAGATCTATGCCAAACAGCTGATCTCTCACTAATACAACCAGCCCATGAATATATAAAAAGGTTCTCTATCTAATAGTAGTCAGTAATACTCAAACGATAAGAATGAGAATCTATTTGGCATATTTTAAAAAGGACAATCTAAGACTGATGATATTTAGTTTTGCTATGACTAAATGGAAGTGAGTAATCTCATAGATTGTCACAGAGATATACACTGGTACCATCTTTAGAAAAAATATAAAGAAGTATACAATAAAATTAAAAACTCAATTCCATCCTTGGGACTCTATCATGCAAAAAATATTTTAAAATATACACAAAAATACATGTATCTAAGGATCATTCAGCAAGCATTGTAAAAGTTAGACATCCTAAAAGATTATCAATGAAGAAATCATTTCATTATCTTTGTATATACATACTATGGAATATATCATATCATTTAAAAATAGGATAAACATGTATATTATTTATGAACTTTAACGAGTTTTGTAGCAACATATTCAAGTTTCTTGATAATTAAAAAACTTGTACCAACAGCAAAACAGGAAAATCAAGAATGTATACTGACTGAGAGCTGCAATAACAATGAGGACTTTAACTCACTGGAGACATTTTTTTAAGTCAAGTTGGTACACCCTACTAAGTATGTACTACCAAACTTCATCTCTAACTTCATATGAGTCATGACATACAAGTCAATGCTTTATAAAATTAAGCAATTTGTTTATAGATTAATTTATTTATTTAGAGATGCTGGAGATGAAACCTAGGGCCCCAGGTGCAGGGGATGGAACCAAGTTCTCCACCACTGAGTTGCATCCCCAGCCCAAGTCAATGCTTTAAAACTAAACATAACTTACTCTACTGAGCAAACGCTTATGCCAAGATACATTACTGAGATCAATATGCCTCTGTATGTATTTATTAAGCCCTTAAGGAATTCTTTATTTCAATGTTCTCAATTCATAAGTGTTTTGTCAGTTTAAGTAATACTATAGTGAAGGAATAAGATTTGCTATGGTTGGATGTGATTTGTTCCCCAGAGGTTTATGTATTAGAAGCTTGGTCCCCAATGTGATGATGTTGAGAGGGGGTAAGACCTTTAAGAAGTGCGGTCTTGGAGTTGGGGTTGTGGCTCAGTGGTAAAGTGCTTGCCTGGCATGTGCGAGGCCCTGGGTTCGATCCTCAGCACCACATTAAAAAAAATGATAAACAAATAAAAAATGAAGGTATTGTGTCCATTTGTAACTAAAAAATATTTAAAAAAACAAACAAACAAACAAAAAAGAAGTGGGGTCTAGTGGGAGGTCATTAGGTCATTGGGAACATGCCCTTGGAAGGAAGGGATTCATGTAGTTCTCATGGAACCCTAGTCTCTCCAGCTTCCTGTGTGACCATGTAAATTCTCACTCCTGTACATCTTCCTACCATTATGATGTTATCCATCATGAGGTAATAGAGCCAGGGCCGTCCTACCTAGAGCCAGCCCCATGCTATGTAAACATTCACCCTCCAAAAATATGAGTTAAATAGACTTCTTTCATTATATATTACCCTACCTTGTATAGTTCATTACAGTAACAAAATAGACAAATGCAATATTACTTTGTCATTCTGAAAACCAGAACTCAAAGTTTGAGGCCCATACCTGTTCTCATCACTTTTTTTTTTTTTTTTTTGGTACCAGGGATTGAACCCAGAGGCACTTAACCACTGAGCCACATCCCCAGCCCTTTTTTTGTATTTTATTTAGAGACAGGGTCTCACTGAGTTGCTTAGGGCCTCGCTAAATTGCTGAGGCTTGCTTTCAACTCATGATCCTCCTGCCTCAGCCTTCTAGGATTACTGGCATACACGACTGTGCCCAGCAACAAGCTATTCATACCTGTGCCAGCTAAATTTTAAAACTTAAATGTCATTTGAAGCCTGAGATCAATGAAAGAAAACAATTTAACGTGTCTCAAGTCATCTGCTTGTGTGTCCACTCCCATCATCAGTATTCCACAAGTATTTACTGAAAATTATTGGTAACCATATTATAGCATTTAACAAAGTCCATTTTAATTATTACTAAAATTTTTATTTTGTATTCCCAAGATTGCATCTAAAAGCATATTCCCTATACATTGTAATAACCTCAAAGCTATCATATTTTTGTGAAAACCGGGTTAAAAATGCCAACCAGCAAGGCATAACCCTCTTCCAAGGCTGTTTCTCTGCTCCAGTGAAACCACCCGGCCACCTGTTTCACTTGCTTCTTGTTTCTGTTGCCAATCAGCCCCAGCTGTGCCACCTTCCTCCATGTGTCAACCTCTTGAGGCTAATTAATTCCAAATGGGTTCTTTTCAAATAGGTTTAAAGACAAATGCAAATAATTCACAGAGAGAAAGGAGTAAGGAAAGAAAGGAAAAGGAGGAATCTCATTCAATTCTTTCCCCATCTTTCAAAACGGTGTCAGATTCTTACGTATTTGCAGTCTGCAGTTTAAAGAATGTGTCTAGGACTGGTTTTTCCAGATATCCTTCAGTTAAAATACAAGTAAACAGGGCTGGGGGCTATAGCTTGGTTGGTAGAGTGCTGGCCTCATATGTTCAAGGACCTGGGTTCAATCCCCAGCACCACAGGGTGAAAAAATAAAGAAAGAAAAAAACAGCCTAGAGAGCCGTAAAGGTCATTTGTTCATGACCAACATGTATGCTTTTCTATGAGTCGTGTTACATTCCTTTTAGAACTATCCTCATACCTGTTTAGTTCTTTGCTCCTTTAATGGTCAGCAGAAATTCAGCCAAGATTGCTTGTATTTGGATTGTTAGAAAATAGAAATAGAGGCCCCGGGCTCTTCTCAGAGCACATTTTTCTGCCCACCCACAGTATTTATCGTTTTTCACATCACACCTCTCCACAGCACTCAATGAAATTTCACTTTTGCATTTACTTTTTCCTACCAGTCAATGTTACGTTTCCAATTAAGTGTAAGTTTCTTAAAGCAAAGGATTACATTTCATAATTCTTTAGAGACCTGAACAGGGTGAATGCATGGACTATGTACATTATAGATAAGAACAGAGAAATACAATAAGAACAGCAAAAAGCATTACTTATCATTACCAGAGTCAGTTCCCTGTTTAAAGCACAGCACTACTTCTATTAATGGGAACAGATTGCCCAGTGAGAGGGCGCACTGGGAGTTAGTTAACTTTATGGTAGTTTGTGATTTGGCTCCACATGCCTCTCCCTTAAGCCCCCAACTCCATGAAAGATGAACAGAAAGCCAGTAGACCCAGGAGAAATGGGCAGCAGAAAGGAAGCAAACCCATCTCTGAGAAGGACCTACTGAGTGGCAAACTACTTCACATATCATTTCATTTAAATTTTACAAGATCCTAGGAGAGAAACACTGTTGTCTCTGAAGCTCCATGATCTGTCCAAGCTCAATGGCTAGCATAAAGGAGAGCTAGGCTTGCATGGTGATGTCTGACTCCCTCTATAGAATGAAGAGACAAGACAGAAGAGCGAAAATCAATTACAATGACACAGGCAATCCAGCTGGAATTCAGCCACCCACGTTAATGAAGATAAGAACACTGTACACATGTGGTGCACATTATAATGTACAATGTTTTATCATACATTATCTGAGTTGATCCTCGGTCAAACCTCCTAAGATAGTGGTGGAGGATAGGACATAGTATCTCAAAAAATGGTACTTCAGTATTTGAGAAAACAAAGGGTCACTGACCCTCTCCTGCCCTTCTCCCCTCATGTGAGAGGTGTCCTGCCTGAAGCCCAGAGAAAAGCAGCATCTTTATCTCTGAAAATGCCGGGACACGGAAAAGAACCTGAACAAACAGGCCTTGCTAAGCTCCCTAGCTTATGACAATCACGCTTTACCAAACCTAGCATAAAATCACACAGGTTTACTGGCTTCTTTGGGTCTTCATCTTTGAAGGCTCCTGGCTCCTGTGTTCAATAAAACTTTTATTAAGCAATTGTGTATGTTTTTCTGTTAATCTGTCAGTTGTAATAGGGGCCTCCGCCATGACCCTAGTGAAAGGTTAGGAAAAGAAATTTTTGCTTTGCCATAGTAGGCACATTGGTATTTTTCTCCATGTTTTCAATGAAGCCATCTGGAAAGAGGCCGTAAGACCAGAGCCTCAAGAGGTGTGAGTCATTGATCAAGACTAGAGCTAAAATCTCTGGGAACAAGTGGCTGGAATCACTGCATTGACTGATGACAGTAGGAACCTATTGCTTCAGAGCAATCATAGGGTGTGCACACATACACACACAGCACTACAGGGGATCCTGCTATATGATTTGTTGAGCTCACAACCCTTCTGCATTATTTGATTCTTGTGTGTAATTGTCTTTGAGCTTTGTGAATTAAAGATAACAGAAGGTAAAGCAAAATAATTCTTATCTATAGATATGGAAATGTGGTCAGAGTTCAGTTCCATTCATTATCCCCTTCTCTCATACTATGGAAGGTGCTGGCTTGGCCTCTGCATGTTCATTTCAGTATGCGTGACCTGTAAATGTGTCTGTTCTTTGGTAGCATCTTATGACCCCTTAACACCATCTCTATGAGAGTCATGATTAAATTTCATTTATAGTGCTGAGGATCAAACCCAGGACCTCACACATGCTAGGTAAATGCTCTACAAGTGAACTACACCCTCAGCTCAACTTTAAAAAAAAACAACAAATCATCCTTTAACATAGTATAGTACCAGATCAAGAACAGGCACCGTTGCCTGGACCCCAAGGAGACCACAGGTCCTTAGGGAGGTCTGACAGCTATAAAGTTTAAAACCCCCCTGTTCATTAACTTTTGAAGAGGACTGTTGTTTATCCATAGACTTTGAAAGACTGCAAGAAAATATCATTTGATGTCTCCCTAATACACAGCCTGTCTTGGTTCTGGGCAAATGTCAGAGGCATTTTATGCAGTTCCCCAGTGTTACACATTTGAGGATTTGAAGTCACTGGCAGATATGTCCTGGCAGGGAAACTTTGGCTCCCCAGTTGCTGGGGAAGAATCATGGCCTTCCTGAAGCAGTCAATCTAAGGAAAAAAGGTTGAGAGTCTATTAAAGGAGGCAGATAATTATAAGTGATATCGCCATACAGTATTAGAAGTGGATAGCTAAAATTTGAAGGCATTAAGAAGACCTAGGAACCTAGTTCACAGAGCACCCGCTATTTTCACCTTTAGACTCAAAGGGCCAATTAATTGACGTCAATAAAGCTGAGTTGCCCATTGCATCCACTACATAGGCTGTCACCTATTTTTCTATGCTTAAAATTTTTCATTCTACTTCTATTGGCTAACACAGACTTGAGATTCATTGTCCATAAATTAAGAGAGTAAATATTTGGAGAACATCTATACTATCAGCACTGTGTTAGCATTGAAAGCACTGTTTCTCAAAATGCAGTCAGCAGACCTCTGATCTGAGTCACTGCATTGCCATTGCTTGTTAGAAGTGCAGATTCCTGTACTGCACCCTAAATATGGTGAATCAGAAATCACCATTTTAAACCAATGTCTTATTAATATGCTCTGAAGTTTGAGAATCATTGAAGTCGAATAATTAAACTGACAATCTAAATTGAAAAATTGGACATTAAACAGTCATACTGTATCAACAGGATGTGGGGAGCTTTTCCAACATGTGCGTGCACACATACACACAGCCCAACAAACCATTCTGATACATCTTTCCCCCTACCTCTACCCAGTCCACAACCTGAAGGACTGCTTTCGTCATCTGAAGGTGGTAGAAGGGGCTTTAGTCCTTCTATACCATAAAATTAACAATATTCATATTATCTGCCCCATGGGATTTACATAATCAAATGGGATAATATATGTGAATGTGCTTTGTATGCTCATGAAAGCAAATACCAATTATTGACCTATTGCTTTAAATTCTTTCTGAAACAAATTAGAATATGAGTCCACGAATGAAAGTTTTCCAGTGTCTGAGAAGATAGCAATCCATTTATATTTCTTGGCTAATGAATGCCCTTAAAGATGTCCAAAACAAATCTCTCTTCTTGCAGTTGAAGAAACTAAGTAACAAATGGTAAAAGTGATGTGGCCAAAATCACAGAGGATAACCGTGACAAAGTCTTGCCCAGAGCAAGGAGGCAGGACTTAGGAGCCCAGCATTAGGAAGGAAGGGAGAAAATCATGTAAAATGGAGTCAAAGCTATCGGGCGCTCAGTATACAGCTTCGTAAAGGATGAAGACAGTTATACCAACAAGATGAAGGAAATGCCAGATTCAGCTTAAACTGAGAGGACACTCAACTACACCCACTATTATAAAAGACCAAGAGTTTATGGAAAACTGGAAACAAAAGAAGGTCCCAGAAAGCAAAGACAATCTTTTCAGACAAGAAACAAATAGCTTAATGGTTCACGATTAAATTCCTGATCAATGGCTTTACTAACCTGGAATCCAGGGTCCTAATCCTTTCCCCACAGTGATCCATATTTTAAACCACAATATAGCAAAGACCACAAGTCCTCACATCATTATCAAGGAGCACAGGTTACAAGCATAAAATATGGTTTAGTTTATTGCTTTATTCAAATATCTTCAATTTGTTCTTGCATCAATATATTCAACCTGAAAAGTTGCTTTTAGTAATCTCCCACAAATGTAAATAGAAGAGTTAAAAGAAACCATTGGGAAACATACTGTAATATCATAAATATTAATACAGATAGTCATTCTGGAAGAACTATTGACAATTTATGCTTCTCCTGAGCAACTTATAGGTTGTGTGATACAAAATATTAACCAAATAACAACAGTAATAGACCACAGCTAATGTTTCCTGAGGGCTTAAGACTCATTTTGAAAGGACTAGGGGAGACTAATATAGATTCCTTAATTTCCGTAAAGGAGATAACCACTAAGATGTCAAAGCTGCCCAGAATCAACGCACACTGTCTAGCTCACTGTCTGAAAACAATAAGACACCCATAGGTCTTTCACCTTCCCACCCTGGCGCCAGGACTCACCCTGGAGTTTTCCCAAAGACTTTCACGTGAAATCTATAGGTTCAATTTCATAAAATAATGTGGGACAGGAGGGAATGACATCACATATATCCAATGACAATGAGGTGAAAAGTTCTAGAACTGTACCGTCTGCATGTAGCCAATGCTCCTTCAGTCCTCCAGCAAGTCTTTTGACTTTTATGGGAATTTTAATCATTGAGATACCATTCTCAGATAATCCCAACAATTCCTTTGACAAATATTTATTTTCTGTAGTAGAAAATAGTGAACCGAATCCTGACTCAAGGAGCCTGGAATCTAGTCAGAGGACACATAAAAAAATCAGATGCATGCATTATCAATTTTTGAGAGAAAAATAAAGACTAGGGGAGAGAGAAGGACCAAGGAGTTCAATGTTAGATGGAGTGGTCAAGGGGCCTTTCTGAAGAGGTGACATTTACACTGATAATTGACTAAAATGAGGAAGTCCCGTGAGAGAGGAGCATTCAAGATGGGGCAGCAAACCACTAAAAAGGCCAAGTCGGGTGGGGTAGCACATGTGAGACCAGCCAGGAAGCCAACATACTGGGGTGCATCTTAAGAGGAGGAGACTAGGAGGAAGAAGCCAATTAGGCCCCTGGGACCTTTACCTAGGACAATCTTTGGATTATATCTGGGAGGCACTAAAGAGCGACTTGAGATTTCGAGCAGGAGTACGATTTGATCTAATGAAATCATAAAGGATGCAATCTCACTGCATGCTAAAGAATAAGTGGCTGGCCGGGTGCACTGGCGCACACCTGTAATCCCAGTGGCTCAAGAGGCTGAGGCAGGAGGATCACAAGTTCAAAGCCAGCCTCAGTAAAAGCATGGCACTAAGCAACTCAGTGGAACTCTGTCTCTAAATAAAATACAAAATAGGGCTGGGGATGTGGCTCAGTGGTCGAATGCCCCTGAGTTCAATCCTCAGTACCCCACCACCACCAAAATAAAGAATAAGTGACTGGAGAAAAAAGTGAATCAGAGGGCCAGAAAAGACCCCAGTTGAGTGACAATGGCGCCTTGGCCCAGAGCCTTAACTATACAGGTGTTGAGATGCAGTTCTACTGGGTGGGGACACATTTCAAAGGTGGAATCAGCACTATGAATGATGATATCAAAAGGAATCAGATGTGGATGTGATAAAGGGCGGTCAAGCATTGCTTCGAGATGTTGGGCTCCACACCAGGATGCATGGTCATACCATCTATCAAGAAAAAAAGCATGTGGGGAAGTGTGTATGTTAAATCTAGTAGATCCCTGGCTGGAGATGTGGCTCACTGGTAGAGCTCTTGCCTAGCATGTGCAAAGCCCTGGGTTTCATCTCCAGAACGACTAAATACATACAGTAAATTTAATAGATCCATGAGACATCCATTGAGTCCAACACAATCACAGTCAAATATATGAACATGAATAACATTCTTCACTATAGGGCTCTATAGTGGTGAAAATGTACATCTAACAAGAAGTTTAGAAATCATCACATCTGTCAGTCTCCTTGCTTACAGTGACAGTTTTCTCAGAAACTGTCTCTCTCAGCCTTTTGACCTAGAAAAGTACCCTGCTATTCTGTCGGGCACATTTGAAATATGCCTGTTCTCCTAGTTAATTATTTACACAGTCCCTGCACTGCAGGAGCCTGTGCCACCAGTCGCTGATAAAGAACTAAAGAAAGCACAAAATAACAGCTGTGTAGTGGCGAGAGCACAACAGGAGGGGTAATATGTAAACAGTAACCAAGGGCAATTCTCTGAGAATCAAGTATCCATTAGGTCATGAGCCACAAGTTGAGCAATGAAATTCAGTGTCATTTGTGTTCTGAGATTCTGCAACATGGAATTACTATTATGACTATGGGTAGGCGGGAAGCCTGAATTAGGTAGGGAGGCCCTCAATTTATGGTGTACGTAAGACCAGTCGAAGGATGGGCTCATAAAGACTTCCAGGCTATATCCTGGAGTTAAGAACAGTCAGTGTAACTGAGAACTTATTTTATTGCATTGACTGCTATCTGTTTAGAAATAGATCTTTGGTAAGATAGTCACAGAGTCAAGAGTGTCAGGTTCTAATCGCAGCTGTGATTCTTAACAAAGCATTTGACCTCTGTGGGTCTCAGTTTACCAATCTGAGAGAGAACGTCAGATTCCAAGATTATCAAGGTTCCTCCAGCTCCAATACAGTCATTCCCCTTTACGCACAGCGGATGCATTCTAAGAAACCCCATAGGTGCTTGAAACTGCAGACAGTACTGAGTCCTATGTATGTTATGCTTTTCCTCAATACACAAATCTACAATACAGTGTATTGTTATAGTTTACTATTAGTTATGTTAATCTCTTACTGTGCCTAATTTATAAATTAAACTTTATTAAGCTATGACTTGGCATTCCATTATATGGATTCATCTAATTTGTTAAACCAGTCTTCTTGGTCTGCTCACAATAAGATAGAACATCTTTGTTGACAAGACAGATGACAATTTTCTGATATAGATAGTGACTCTTAACTCCTGCTTTACAGACAAAACGCTGAGAAGTTAAATAATTTGTGAAAACTTGTGTGCACAGTGATGGGGGTGCCACTAGGCTGACACCAGATTCTCCACCCTCTTCCAGGTCTTCCCTCAGACTACTGTCAGCCTCACCATAACCAGTGACCATGTAGAAACATATGTGATATACTCCTTTGAGGCTAACTAGGATGCAGCACAAGCTTCACCAGGGGAAAACACTAAAGTTTTTGCAAAAGAAATTGTTCTTCTTAAAGTTTATGGAATATCACTAATAGCTAATAAGAAAGGGTTTAAACATACATAAATTGGATGACATTATATATAAGCCAGAATCTTTTTTGTTAATATTGTTGTAATGGATTTCTTTCAGGAGAAAGGAAAAGAGAAAACCCTAACTGGGAAGCAAAGAGCCCAGAATTTCTAGAGGACCATCAGTAGAACAGAGATGCTAAGAACACAGCAAAACAGTTGGATGAATCCAGTAGGATTGGATAGATGAACATATTAATAGCAAGGACTAGGGGAAATGATGAAAGGAATACCCAGGAGAACTTGGAAGCAAGCTGCAGGCCCACAAGGGAGTTGATCCAGCTAAGAAAAATTCCCAAAGTGGAATTCCTGGGATGATGCTAACTCAGTCAATTGCAGAGAGAAATTCCCAAGTGGCAACAACAGTTATCTCTTGTATTAGACACTGAACACACAAGTGACTGAATCTTTGGAGCAACCCCGCACCACCCCACTTAACAGATGAGGAAATGCACTGGGCACGTTCTTCCAGCCCTTCCTAAAGGACACCTGACCCTACACAGGGCTCTGCTCACAAGAGACCTCTGCTTTCTTTAGGACAAATTTGTACATCCCATTGTTGGGTACTGAGATAACAAATAAGAATAAAATTTGATCATTGAGTTCAAATAACTTAAAGTCCAATGGGAAAGGCAGGTGGGTAAATAATAATATAAGACAACGAGTTGGCTTCTATATAGAAATATACACAACTGTGCTTTGGGGATTTTAGGAAAAGTTAAATACATTCTGCAGGACCAATGAGGAAAAACTTCACAGATAAAACAGCATTTGACTGAGCTCTTGAAGACAAACATGAATTCAATAATCAGAAACTAGAAGGAGATCATTTTACTAAAGGAGAAACCACCATCAAATTCATTTGTACTGGTTAGAGTCATGGCAGAATGGAGAAGCTAGTGGTGCTTATGCTGTGAACCAAACTACTATAGCAAGAGCTACACAAAAGGGTGAGTCAACATTGCATTTCATTGATTTTTGAAAATCACTATACTAATGAGATCAATCTCTTCGGCCAGTTGGAGTCGGACTACATCTTAATCTCTGCCATGTGCCATAAAGTAATGACCAGTTGGTACAATGCAAAAATTCTATTACCTCTGTTGGCAAAACTTACACGGCATATAGTTTTTCCAATTTTAAGTCAGTACATCGTATTTCCTTGGTGTACATTAATTTTTTCCTACTTCTCCCCAGTTATCCTCTCTGTTTAGGAAAGGGACCACATTTGGTCAAGTTTCATGGTGCCTACTATAATATTTTCTCTCTGCAGCACACGATAAATCCATCCAAGAACCTGAAATAAGAAAGTATCATTCTCTTGAATCAATTTTTACACAGACCCTTCCAGGTGACCTGTTTTGCCATATTCTTATTTCAGCTTGGCTATTTGTTGTGGGTATTTGGAATTTTCAGTCTTAGATCTTGAGTCCCAGATGTCCCAGATCTTGTCCTTTTGTTTTATATTTTTCATGCTCCAACACAATTATACTCAAGGTTATATAAACGTATATATAATGACCCTTTTCCTCTCCAAAAGGAAATGAGACCCAGCAAATTCCTCTTCTGTAAATAGACACAATAAGCCTGCAGACTTTGTCAATACTTCAGCAGATAGTGTGCACCACAGCCAAGACAAGATGAAAGCTAGCAAGCTGGCCTAGCCAGTAGTGTTATTTCCAGAAATTGTTTGCAGAGAAAAAAAGCTTTACAGGAAGATAAAAATAGAAAAGGGCATACACTAGTACAGGAAAATAAAGAAGAAAGATTTTCAAATTATGATTCCATGAAACAATACATGAATTTGCAACCTATAATTGAAGGTACTAAAATCAAGCATCATAACAATTATTTCTCAAAGTGTTATTATGTAATTCTTCACATGGTTGCAGAAAGCTCATTATTTCTACATTTAAGCTAATCCTTTTACAGCATTCCAAGAGTATCATTGTATTGTTCTGCATCTATAATCAGAAATTTAAATTATTAGATATAAAATTAGTTTCTTTGAACTATCCAATCAAGGAATCAAGAGAGAACTTCCAAAGCATAAGTGATTGGAGGATTCTCTAATTAAACAGCTTTTTAAAATAAGGCCAAGATTATTTTGGGAAAGGAAAAATTTTAAAGCAATGGCTTAGTATACATAACTAATAAATAGCACTCATTAATAAGACACTCACACAATACTTTATAAATTTTTACTTCACTATATTAAAACCTATTGGATATTGAATGATGAAAGAATACAAATCCCTTTCAGCAAAATGAATACATCAGTATGGGTGACCCTACCACAGCAAACCATGTAGAAGTCTTGGCTGCCCTCCATCCTGTCCTGCAGGAACCCGAGAGCATGTGGCCAACTTATTTGGATCCTGAGTCAAGATTTTAACATTGAAGGAGAAAGGACGCTCTCTCACTTTGGTGGAGCATTCTTGTTTTGGCCAGGAAGGACACCAGCCGCCCATCAATAAAAGTAGACCAATTGTACGAACCCTACAGCCGCAAAACCAGCCCACACTCAGGCCTGCCCACATCACCCCAAGCAACAGCACAGCTCCTGGAACAGAGGCCACATCATGGGGAGACTGACAGTGGCAGTGACAACAGGAGAATGCTAGCAGTGATAGAAAGTGCAGGCCAGCAGAGGGAGGAGTTGTGGGAAGAGACAAGAGACTTCCAATCCTTCTGCTCCTATGAGTTCAGAGTCTGAAACCAGGAGACTACTCCAGGCTGTGTCAAAGGCAGGACAAGATGATCATGCAAAGAAAGTAGGTCTTTATCTACCTAGTATAACAGGATAAAAAAAAACTTCAAAATGACATCATGGTCAAAGCTTTAAAGGGATGGAGCTTTTCTCCATGGGCAACTTTGATTTTTTCCTTTTTCCTTTTTCTTTTTTTGCAGTTCAGAGGGAATTCAACCCAGGGCACCCTACCACTGAGCTACATCCTCAGCACTTTTTATTTCTTTATTTTGAGACAGTCTTGCTAAGTTGCAGAGGCTGGCCCCAAAGTTGTGAGTTAATGGCTTTGAGAGGTCATAGAGTCAGAGTCCCTGTCCCACCCACCTAGGGCCCCCCTTAGGATCAATGTGTTATCTTCCAACCTTCCATTGCATGTCGACTGACTTATTTATGATATTCCCAGGAGGAAAGACTGCAATCTCCTTTGAGAATCTATGTAGAACTTTCCAGCAAAATCCAAGCAGGAAGTCTTCCTGATGGCAGACACTCTTCTTTCATTTTAATCCATTTTCTTCTAGGTTTTTCCATCGTTGCTCCTCTTGAAATTGCCCCTTGTGAAATTTTTTTTTCTTTTTTTTTTTAATTCTTTTATTCTTTTTCTCTCTTTTATTCTTTTACACAGGACCTTGCATATGCACATGATAGGCAAGTACTCTGCCATGGAACTGCACCTAAGCCTATGAAATTCCTTCAGAGCTACTTACTATTTTCCTCATAATGTGCTTGTATAATCCTTCTCTTAATAAGTCCTATTTGCCAACATCAGAGCCATTTCCTTAGACTCCATATGAAAGAAAATTCTACAGGCAGTGAGAGCATAGCTTTTTCTCTTACTCTCCATAACTTCATTAGACTATTTGTGATTCAAGTTTCTCATTTCGATCATGTTTCAGTTTTGCCATAACTAAAGCAAATTGTGCTTTCCAAAATACAAACAGTTGGACGACTTTGGCTTTTAAAAAATGTTTCCTTGTTTGCTGGGTTTAAACTCTTAGTAATGATAGGAAGGGTCTTTCTAGGAAGCATAAACTCAACTAGGCTTCGGCTTCCTCAAGATCCTGGGAACAGGCTGGGAAGGCAGCAAAGTATTAAGGCTTAAGGAAATTATCTTTCTTGCCATCTCCTCCATGCAACTCTAAGTATTTATCAGTGACATATTCCACAGAGCTCTCCAACTTAGAGTCGACAGATCTCTACTGAAGTGAGACCTATTCTTTCAAGGTTCCATGGAGAACATTGGATCTAAAAGGATGATGGGATGAACCCACGTCCCTCCTCTCCACTACCATCTGATCATGTTAGCCTTTGGGCATCAGAGCTCAGCAAAGCTCCTTGGAAAAGAAGTGCTCTTTCTTCCTTCCTAGGGTTAACCAGGTAAATAAAACCTGCAAGAAAGAGCCAGAGTTGGATCTGTAAGTGGGAAGAAAAATACTCTGAATTACTCACTAGGTGATTCCCTTTACTTATTTGAAGATGTATGATTTCTGGATTGTTCTGGGTAATGAAAGTTATTAATTCTACTTCCAAAGACAGATTCTACTACATCTAAGAATAATTGAAACTTAAGAAGAGGGGAAGTCAGCAGGTGTTGCTTGATTTTATTGTTTGTGCTTCTGTAAGTACTGATTGGGCAAGACAGTCCCTAGCTTTAATTCAAAATCAGAGAACTGTGACTGCTGCCATAACTTTGAACTTGATAGTGCAATCATAGGGAAACTTCTATTCATTCATTCTCTCATTAACAAATATTTACTGTGTGCCTTTATGTCCTGGAATTCATACAAGCCTGAGCAAATACCATGGCTTACAAATTACTCTCTACAAAAATCTCATTCTCATCTCATTGAAATTAGCTTGTTCAAAATACAGCCTAGAAACAAAACCTTATATCAGAATTCAAAAGAAATCTTTTTTGTTGAAATAGGACTTCCTAGATAGAGTTACATAAGTTTTGTTTTCCTTTTAAATAGCCTCATAAAGAAAAATATTATACTTCCAGGATGATGGGACATCTGTTCTCTTCTCAAACCATCAGTTTTCTTAGTTGAATTAGATTGAGTGATACAATCTTTTTTACAGTGTCACCTTGCCTTGATACTGAGAGTATCAGTATGACACAGAGACTCAGGTGGTCCCCTCTGCAGATCCCAATGCAACCCAATTATGGTACTTTTAAGTGGCCCTTAAAATTCTGAAGGCCAAGCAAGTGTCCTTTCTCAACAATGCTTTGGCTGTGTCCAGAATCTGGAAACTGTGACAAAAAAGCAGAGCCAATAGAGAGGGTAACCACCTTGGTGGCATGACCATCTGGCAGACTGAAAATACAGAAACCCATCATCGCTGAAAGCCACTGCTTGGGTTGAGACATCAGCTCTACACATACAGCTGTATACAATGGCATTGTTTAAATAAAAATATCACGCTTGGAAGAGATGGTATATTTTCTGAGAAAGGTGACAAAACTGGCTCATCAACTCTTTACCCCAGAACCTGGCCCTTGAAGAACAAGATGAGTTCAGAGAAGGAGATGATAGGGGAGAGGCAGAAGGAGATTCCCAGTGTGGTCTCATTGTTAACCACCAGGAGAAAGTCAACTCCAGGCTAGACTCAAATGCCACTTCCTCTGCGAGACTTCTCTGTCCTTGTTGCACTCCCAGGAAGATGTATTTGTCCTTCTTTAGAGCTCGTACTGATGTGTGGACCTGCTTCTGTTGTAGCATATGCCGTATTGTCCCCACAGAACCAATGTCATACCCTGGAAGCTAAATCCTACTTGCTGATGATCACAAAGCCTATGAGTCATGACTCAATAACACATGTTTAGGTAGTCACTGCAGTAGAAAGGAAAGGGGAAAAAACCCGAGATTTAAAATGTCATTGGGCACTACTGGGATTTTTCCTGGTATTCCAACTGCAGGTTCCTTTGGCTAGTCATGAGCATTTGAGCCCTCTCCTCTTCAGAGATCACTATGGGCTTGAGATATGTTGCTCAAGGGTACACTCCTTACTATTTTGCCAAAACTGTTCCTGGGTGATAACAGGGGAAGAGGCTAGGCTACCCTGCTCATTGCTCCACAGATATTTTGAATCAAATTGGCAGGAAAATAGGTTACTAGAATCTTCCAGCACTCTGATCTTGGACTTCCCGGGTTCTAGAACTATGAGAAATCATTTATGGACTACCCTGTTGTAAGGTGTGTTGTCATGGCAGCCTAAACACACTGAGATAGATGGTAAACTCACACCACTCTCACGACCTCATCACCACCCACAGGCCCCACCTCTTCACACTTGCACTGCGGGTGAAGCTTCAACATGAGTTTGGAGGGACACAAATATCCATACCATAGCTGCTGTGCTTCCTGTGGGTCTTTTCAATTGGTGCCTAGATGACTTAGCTGTTCCCTACTGAATAGGCAAAGAAAGGAAGAGACAGAACCAAGAAGTCATATTCTTGTTCAGGTGCTGACCTAGGAGCTAGAGCCAGGGCAAACCAGCACAGAAATTATTTTCAAAGGCCCTTTGAATGGGTCCTGTCCTTCCATCCATGCAGAAAGACATGTGCTCTCTAACACACGGAGGGCTGATGATCACAAAGCCTATTTGTGGCTGACACCTTGCTCTCATTACAGCTTCCCAGCTCCCCTCAGAACCAACAAACACTAATCTCTGTCACTCACAATCTAAATTTTACTAATTGGTTAAAAAAAAAAAAAAAGGAACAGCTTGAAGCAAGAGAATAGTAATGAAAAATGGTTATTTTTGGAGGAAAATATGCTTTGGTCTGCCACTTACGGGAAACAGGAGCCACCTAACTACATTCTGAGCAAGGATTTATTAGGAATATTGCCGCTGGCCCTTTTTTCAGACTGAATTTGTAACTTAATAGAGGTAAGCATTTCCTATCACATACCATGAAGAAAATATTTGAGACATGTCACTTCTTTTTAACACTTTCAGTAAAAAGAATAATAATCCTTTTCATTTGTATAACATTTGACTGTTTTAAAGAGCTTTTGCATCCTTTCTTCTTTTTTTTTTTTTTTTTTTTTTTTTTTTTTTTTTTTTTTTTTTTTTTTTTTTT
>PVHX01005901.1:0-106868 GCA_004024805.1 Geosciurus inauris | reverse complement strand
AAATATATATATATAAAGAGCAGACGTGCACAAGGAAAGGGATCGCTAGGGGGTTTGTAATCTGTTTTCATGTATTTTCTATTTATGGTTTAGTGGTAGTAAAGTACTACAAATGCCAGCAGAAAAATACGTGTCACTTCTGCAGAAATTACAAAAAATCATCTTTCTGAAGCCTGGTGTTCAAAGAAACAGCAACTATAGTTTCTGTTCTTGCCTTTGTATTACAGACAAGCATTACATTATTTGATTGTTGCGTCCTCATCCCACCTGACCTACCTACACCCATGCTGGACATACAATCCCGGCAGATCTACAAGAGGCCCATAACGTGGTCTCTATGGAGATGTCGCTCACTTTATAATTTATTTCTCATGGTAAAGGTATCATTAGGAATGCTCTGGCAGACAATCCCTGTTCCCTGAAGCATCTACCAATGCTCCAAGGGTTGAAGGAGCTAAGCTGTGAGCACACTGGCTTTCACTCTTCTCTTGCACTTGCTTTCCCAGGGTGTAATTTGCTTTCTTCCATTTTAAAGTGTTCTACTTTAATGGTGGTTTTTTTTTTTTTTTTTTTTTTTAATTTGTTGTTCTTGAAAATGGCGTAACTGTTTACCATGAGTCAAGAGATGGTGACCAGAGAGTGGGCTACTGAATGCCAGACTTTCTCTTTGGAGTTGTCTGGTACCCCTGAAGCAGCTCACCTGTGGTCTGTGAAGCAGGGCCAATGCCTGAGCCTGAGGGCCACCAGCAGGAGGGCCACCAGCACAGCAAATTCAGCACACACCAGCCTTTCCAGAGAGCTACTTAATTTAAACATGCTTGCTAATACTTATGGAAAATTATTCCTTTTTTAAAAAATGCACTCATTTTTAAAAACTCTTTTTTTAAGTCATTTTTTATTTCATCCTGAACACGAATGGCTTTTTATGAGACTCTATCAGTAGAAGTGGAATACAGAACAAGGTAGCATTATGATTTGGTTCACCAAGAAGGGCTGTTGCATGAGTTTTCAAAGAAATACTCAGCATTAAAAGTGTGTTGGCGAGGATAAGGGGGGAAAGGCACACTCATACATTGTTGGTGGGACTGCAAATTGGTTCAGCCAATCTGCAAAGCAGTACGGAGATTCCTTAGAAAACTTGGAATGGAACCACCATTTGACCCAGCTATTCTACTCCTTGGTCTATACCCAAAGGACTTAAAAACAGCATACTACAGTGATGCAGCCACATCAATGTTTATAGCAGCTCAATTCACAATACTCAAACTGTGGAACCAACATAGATGCCCTTCAATATATGATTGGATAAAGAAACTGTGGTATATATACATAATAGAATATTACTCAGCAATAAAAGAGAATAAAATTATGGCATTTGAAGGTAAATGGATAGACTTAGAGAATACCATGCTAAACGAAGTAAGCCAATCCCCAAAAACCAAAGGCCAAAGCGGATGGCTAATCCATATGGGGGGCATGGAATGAGTGGAGGAACTTTAGATTGGCCAAAGGGGAGGGGGATGGGGCATGGGGCTAGGAGAGCTGGTCGAACGAGATTGTCATCATCACCCTAGATACGTGTATGATTGCACAAATGGTGTGATCCTGCATTGTGTACAACCAGAGATGTGAAATATTGAGCTCCATTCATATACAATGAATCAAAGAGCATTCTGCTGTCTTGTATAACTGATTAGAACAAATAAATTAAAAAATAAAATAAAATACTGGGCTATTTAACTCCTGTTTAAAAACTCCAGTACACAGCCTCACAGTTTTTAAATTTGATTATTTACAATCTACCATCAGATTGATGATGATTCTTCTTTTTGTTTTTGTGGCCGTAAGTTTACTTTAGCTTTTGTTGGTTAACTGTCATATCCTTCTTTAAGTAAAATGATTTTAAAAAATAATGTTGTTGATTCTCTGGGGATACGAATAGCTTAAATATACCTTGGGGGTAGATGTGGGGTTTAATGTTTGGCGTATTTTAAACTTTGGATGAAGAAAAACTAAGTTCCTTAATGTAACTTTAATGCATTGTTTAATGACTGTAATAAATCTGATGCATTTTTTCTTTCTATAAAAAAAGAAAAACTATCATTTACTCTTTACTACAATATCTCAATTTACAATTAAAATTAAGAATATTCATTTTTCTGTTCCTGAAACAGAAAGCTCTTTTTTTCACATTGGGAAAGCAGCTTTTAAGCTTACTGAAGTTATGTAAAGGAGTAAGCAAGTATATGGAAAAATATGAAAAATGTTTTAATTTTAAAAACTCTTGAGACGTTTTCAACACAGAATATCTCATTGTATGATAGTTTATCCCATAATTTAGACAAAAGGAAAAACTTGCCCTATTTTTGGAACTAGCTTGTAAATTAAAATAAATCCAACAGAATAAGCCATATAAACTATATGGAAGGACTGGGCCAGGTGGTGGTGGTTCTTCTTTCTCAAATGACTGGCAAGAAGGAACACGGGAGAAATGTTTTAGTGAGCCATGTTCCTCTAAGTACAAAATGCAGGACTAATGAGGGCCATCGTCTCCCGCAGAGGAAAATGAGGGTTTGTGAGAAGTGAACAGGTTTGGATTCTGAATAATGCTCCCCTGATAATGGGCTTCCAGCTCTCTGTAATGACCCAGGAAGCCATCATATAAATAAGAGTCTGGGCAAGAAAGTCTTTCAAATAATAAACAGCAATAAAGATTATGCTCAAGTTCTTTGTTTGAATAAGATGTATTATTTAGTAAGGAAATAAAGAAATTTAGCGCTTTAGTTTGGGTAATGATGAAGGAGGGATATTAATTTTTAATACAGAAGCTTATTACAGATTAATTATTGGAACATTTCATACATCTCCAACTGTTTCTCATCTATCTACCTATCTTCTATCTATATGTCTATCATGTGTCTATCACTATCTACATTTTTATTGAAAATTATATAAAATTTAAAAGTTTGGAGAGTAATTTTTCAGCCATTCAATATTGAATTTTTGGTGATTTGGAGGACTATACTGTAGAGTCTAAGTCATATTTAACCTTTATTACTTCCTGGAGACTTTTACCCCTATGAGATAGGTCATGTTCTAATATTTCCCTACAAATTCATAGTTTATGAAGACCTGAGACAACTGATTAGAAGGAGCTCTCATAAGTCTCCTGAAACAGAATGATGCTCATTTTGTTCTATATATTTTTTTCTTTTTATGAATCTTAGACTTGCCCCACAATTTGGTATCCCTCAAGTTTATCAACCAGGCTTAAATTGTTTCTTTTACTTATTTACTCATTTTCATGCCATTTACAAAAGAGAACACTAATTTTACAATAGGATACAAGAGCACTAACGAAGATCTAGATGTTAGTAGAACTCAGGTTTCTCCTAGAGACTAACAGTTGTTTCAAAGATTCTAACAATTTATGAAAGTCATGCTTTATAAAAATTTGAGCATAGCAATATAAATAACTTAAAATCATCAAAATCATGTTATAATATTTCATAAGCCTGGAGTAAGACTGCTAAAGTTCAGTCCTCAGTTTCCCCACTTTGAAGTTGTGTGGTATTCTATAAGTAATTTGTCTCTCCTTCATGACCTTACCGTTAAAATAAATAGCTAATAATAATAATGCCTGTATCATGAGATTATTAAGAGGATCAAATGAGCTAATTCATGTTATGTACCAAGAAGAATGGCATATAGGAAGAATTTGGCAGTTATCATCTCTTAAATTATTGCATTTACATCAATCACTCTTTTATATGGCACACTACTAGTGCCTAATGGTAGCTATCAAACATAACTTAGATTAATAAGTTATCAGTTTAAGATATGCACATATATGTGTGTATTTAAATTATAAATATATAATCTTATTAAAATCATCTATTTACATCTATATCATTTATCACTGAACTGATTTTCTCCTGTATAATATAAGCTGGACTTTCTATAAACAGCTTTGGGAGGTAAAATAACAGATTGGATTGCCATGAAGTGTATTGGTTAGCTAAATTTACTTTATTTCAAGATTATATTAAGACTCTATGATTGTACTTTATGTCATTCCAGTCAACACACATGGTTAATATTTGCATATATCATTAATAAATATAAATAAAATAAAAAATCATATGTTAGAGTCTATAATTTTAACTTTTTAAAATATCAGGTATATGGGCCAAAAAATCTTAAATATGGGTGCTATATTTGGGAAATCAGTAGTCCTATCTCTTTATTTCCTTAAAATTGCCAGGAAAGACCAAATAAGTAGAAACCATTGTAGATCTAAATCTTTCTCAACTACATTTTTAGGAAAATAGATTGGGCAAGTGACATGCTGCTCATTAATATTTATACCTCTCCTTAATTATTTTGGTTTATATATGAGGTGTTCTTGCATGTGTGAGACAATGCAAGAATGTTTAGAGGTAAAATGATTAGATTATGAGAACTTTAGCCTGATCAGTGGATTTATGGGTGGTATAGGTAGGCAACTGGGATGTGGGTGGGGGAGATGAGCCATTGGGGGCATGCCTTTGGGGGTTTTGTTTTGTCCCTGGTGAGTGGAGTTCTCATGGCCTGAGCTGCTTTCCTCTGCTGTGCGCTTCTGCCATGGTGTTCTGCCTCACCTTGGGCTCAGAGCTATGGAATCCACTGTCCAGGGACTGAACTTCTGAAATTGTGAGCCAAAATACACTTTCCCTCCTTTAATTTGTTCCTGTAAGGGTTTTTGGTCACAGTGATACAAAAATCAACTAAAACAGCATTCTAGGTTTGCTGTTACTTAGCTCCAGCCATCTTTTGATTGGACTACTGAAATACCTTCTCCAACTGCTCTCCCATGTTCTGCGGTGGCTTCTTCCATCCGTTCTCCACAAGGAGGTCCACACCAAGATCATTAAGTCTCTCCTAGTTCCATCTTCATTTTTCCTTTTTCTCTCTTCTGATGCTTCTCGGTCTCTCTCTTACAAGGACCTTTGCAATGATTTTTAGGGATTCTCTGTCTTAATCTCCTCATCTTATGTTCCTAACCTTAATCATATCTGCAGACTTTACTATATTGGAGCATTTACAGGTTCCAGGGATTAAATCTGATGTCTTTGGGACCCACATTTCAGCCCACAAGAACATAGAACACCTGGTCTATGTTCCCAACTCCAGCCTCATTTTGAGCCACGTTCTTCTCTGTCATAGCAACATCAGGTATCTTTCCTGATCTTTAGGAGTGCTAGTTTTCTCTCACCTCCATCACTCATGGATCATCCCTCCTCACAAGGGGGTATTCTTTCACTCACTCTTCCCAGCCTTAGCTCTACCCCATCCTAGGACACAGGTTAGGATTCGATGTTATAGATGCTGTCTTATTTCTCAGAGTCCAATGGCCCTTCATAGTCTCCTGTTATTTTCATTTTATTCTTTATCATGGTGTTTAAAAATGTAATTATTTCTGTTAAAAGATAATTTCTGTTTCCTAGGAAATAATATGCTTCACGAAGACAGAAGAGATACCTTTCACTCAGCCACAGGGGCCTAGCCTCATTTTCAGATGCTCGATGAACATACATCTTAATTTGAAGATAACTTTTATGATGATAATACATTTATTCAACAAATATTGACAGAGGCCATATTATGTGAATAGACATAGTGCTAAAAATCACAGTTTGAGCTGGGCGCAGTGGCTCACGCTTGTAATCCCAGCACTTAGGGAGGCTGAGACAGGAGAATCAGGAGAATCGCGAGTTCAAAGCCAGCCTCAGCAACGGCGAGGCACTAAGCAACTCAGTGAGACCCTCTCTCTACATAAAACACAAAATAGGGCTGGGGATGTGGCTCAGTGGTAGAGTGCCCCTGAGTTCAATCCCCAGTACCAAAAAAAAAAAAAAAAAAAGAATCACAGTTTAGTAACATTTATCAAATGTTAATAAAAATATTTCCAAAGAAAATTGTTGAAAGGCATATTTCCACATATGTTTTGGACTCTGAATTTATAACATAACTTACATTAGGCCATCAAATTGTGGAAGGTGATAGTCTCTTTTACATAAATATTGAATCTTGCTATTTGTGTTAGAAAGTCAATTGTTTTACTTTCATGTTACCTGCTTTATTTCTAATTGTAAAGATAAGTGAAGGATCAAAATAACATTTTAAATTATACCTAAAGGGCTGGAGATATAGCTCAGTTGGTAGAGTACTTGCTTCCTATGAACAAGGCCTTGGATTCAATCCCCAGCACTGATGAACCCAGTCTAATTCTATTTTAAGATTAGGAGCCATCTCGACCTGAGGTCATAAAACATTTATTTCTGTTTTACTTGCTTGGACTATGTCTGGCTTTTTTAAAAAAATTTTTTAGTTGTTGATTGACTTTTATTTATTCATTTATTTATATGTGGTGCTGAGGATAGAACTCAGTGCCTCCCTCATGTGAGGCAAGCGCTCTACCACTGAGCCACAATGCCAGCCCACCATGTCTGGCTTTGACTAGAAACTGCCCTCCCTGAAATCTTGGCTTTGATTAGATAATCATGTCTGGCTTTGAGTAGGGCCATGTGAATCATTAATTTGCTATCTGCTTCTGTATTACGCTTGCCAGAACCCTGTCAGCTGTAAATTCCTAAGATACCTACCTTTGTAACTCTTTGTGTTATGAAAACCTCCCTGCTCTTGGACCAGGCACTGCACTCTGGCCCTGCTTTTTTGGGTGAGGCAGCCGCTGATCAGCTGTGCTGTGCTCTTGTGTACTCAATATACGTTTGCTTAATTTGATTTAAAATTGAAGTTAGTGGTCTTTTCTTTGCACCCTGTGTTCAACAGCACCACACACCAAAGGAAAAAAATAAGTAAGAAAGAAAGAAAAAGAAAAAGAAATTATACCTATTTTTAAATAGGTATAATAAATTATACCTATTTAAAAAGCACATTTAAATACAATAATATTATTATTCTTTCTTTTAAAATTTTTAGACATTCTTGTATACTATATAACAATTTGTTCAGTAAATATAGTTGTGATGAACACTTTAAAGTAAACTTAGTTTATACTCAACTTTTAATATATGTGTACCTTATAATTTTTGGCCTTCATAGGTTTATATCAATCAACAATTAACTGGACAAATACTTTCTATAAACATCAAAGCTACCATGACATTCCACTGAGTAGTAACAAATCTGCCAAATAATGGAGCTATGGGTGAACTCATTCAAAACACACTAAAAGTTTTGTGCTGTGCCCTTTCATAGGACAAAATGTTCAAATACACATTGTATATTTTAAATGAAATATAGTAATATGTGATTCCTGTCTCTAATATTGGGAGAGAAGGTCCTCAGTGGGCCCTGGGTGTCCCTGTGTGTTCTTGCTTTCTATGCCAAAAAGACGACAGAGTTGTTTTTTATTGTTTTTGTTTTATTTTGTTTTAATTCTTATTAGGTTTACAGGATAGCAGAATGCATTTTGATTCATTGTACACAAATGGAGCACAACTTTTCATTTCTCTGGTTGTACACCATATAGAGTCACACCATGAAGGGCATTGTTGTCCATTGCATTCCACCATCTTTCCTGCCCCCATGTCCCATCCCTTCCCTCCTCTCCCCTTTGAACAAAGTTTCTCCATTCTCCCCAGTCCCCTTCCCACATTATGAATCAGCATCCACTTAACAGAGAGAACATTCGACATTTGGTTTTGGGGATTGTCTTAACTTCACTTAGCATGATATTCTCCAACTCCATCCATTTACTGGCAAATGTCATAATTTTATTCCCTTTTAATGACGAGTAATATTCCATTGTGTATATGTACCACAGTTTCTTTATCCAGTCATTTATTGAAGGGCATCTAGGTTGGTTCCACAGTTTAGCCTCTATGAATTGTGCTGCTATAAACACTGAAGTGGCTGCAGAATTTTTTACCTGGGCTATTTCTCAGGATTGCATATGCCTGCTGAACATCTATGGATGTTGTCATCTCTCCTTCTGGACAAAGAGTAGTCTTGGTTCTGCTTACTCTGAAATCCTGAAGCCCAACTTCTCTTTACGTTAGTTCATTGTATCAAGAGCCATCCTTCACCACCTCTCCCCCGCCATGAAACTTAAGGCAATGGGAGATGGGTAGAAAGATGAAGCTGTTATGTAGTAAGTCCATTTTTTTCTGACCATGTTCTCATGTTTTCTGCCTACATGCAGGAAAGCAGTCACAGGTTGTCTTATGAGATCTACATGGAGTAAAATCTTGACCCTTCACAGTTCCCAACATCACCCTAGAACACTGATGGGCACCTGGCAGGCAATAAGTTCTCAATATTTTCTTTATGTCACTCAAAAATATTTGAATCAATACCATCACCCATTTTAAGTTATAAATATAACTTTATTGCTTCTACTTGAAACTTTTAATTGACTCTTTAGTGATTTTTATTGAAATCCAAACCCCTTTCCAAGAAATATATTTTAAATACTACCCCTACCTAAATACAACCACGCTTGATGTTCCTCAGACCTCACCCTAGTTTTGTCCTCTCTTCATTTTCTGTCCCCACCTCTCTACAGAGATTTTGTTCTCACTTTCCCTGTAGCTAAATATTTCATATCCCTTTCAAAAAATTTAAAGTGCATTCTAAGAAAGTCCCTATCATAGACTTCCTTTTTCTACTACATAAACAGTCTCCAAATATATTTCATTTCCTGATAATTAATTTACAAAGGTGCACTTAGTGCTGGGGAAAGAAGATCCCAGGCTCACCCATGTGCTAGGAAAGTGCTCTACCATTGAGCTATATTCCCAGTCCTGCTATTTTTCATGATTAAAATCAGCCCCAGAATTCAGTGGGTTGCAATCCTAGATGCTCTCTTGATCTCATTATATGGAAGCTGAGGATTGAATGTGGCTTTGTCCAGCAGCTGTGCTCCATGTCTCTTTTATTTTAGGACAAAGGACAAAGGAACAGCCCCTATGTGGGCTTACTCATCTCTTGAAAGAAGAAGAGAGCTGGAAAGGAATATGATGTTTTCTCCAGGTTTACTGGCAACTGACATACTTTTCTTTCTGCTCACATTGGCCAATACAAATAATGTGGATGAATCTGACATGAGTAGACTCAAGAAGTATACTCTGTCCACATGATGCTGCAAGGTACAAGGAAATGAGAAATAATTCTTTATAGGAAGGTGGGAGCAAAATCTGGTACAACCAATTCAGACCAACAGTCCTCCTCTTTCATTAATTAAAATCACAACAACAATCGAAGGTGGATTAGTCCAGTAGAGTAAGTAGATCAGGGGAGGGTGAAGAGGAGGAGAAAGGAAAGGTATTAGGGAATGAAATCAATCAAATTCTGTGCACGTATGAATATGGAAAATGAATCCCACTATTACATGTAATTATAATGTACCAATAAAAATTAAAAATCATTTGCCCTAGAAAGAGAAATTTATTGGTATATTATCTATATAGATAATAATACAAAACCATGTCAATCAAAAATACATACCCAAATTCTTTTCAGAAAATATTATTAAAAATGTCAGATTCTAACTTAGTATAAATATATTTTCTAAATTTTGTGGGCATTTGTATACTATAATGAAACAATCATTGAGTGTGATTATTTTCTCACTTAAGTATTCACTTTTATGTCCACATTTTTATATTTATTTTTATATTTTTTTCCTTAAAGGGTTCCCAACAATGCCAGAGCGCATGGCCCTATAAAGCCTGGCTCCATCCCTATGTACAGATCCTTCCTAACTTGCACAATTTAGGTAGTTTGAGTGTGAATCAGTAGATTAGAGGTCTCGAATCCACATGGTGTTCTGATAGGAATCATAAAAAATGATAACAAATGGGGGAGGCCAACATGACCTATAAGAGGCAGCTGCTGCTGAACACCTGCAGATGTGGTCAATCTGAGGAAGGATGCAAATGTGTGCCCCACTCATCCCTGTGGGTGATTTACATAGCAGAAGCCATCTTCAGATTTTCCTTCTAATGATAAGGTGCCAGTCTTATTCAAAAAAGGACACACCAAGTCATATTTCTGAAGCTCAAATGGTCCTATCTGGAAAGCAATGAATTTGAAAGTAGTATAACACAGTGGTAAAAGCATGGAATGTGTTGCTCCATTGCTGGGGTATGAATTCCATCCAGTCACTTTACCTTCTATTTTTATAATCTTGAGCCAATTCTTCATCCTCTTTGTGTTCGGTTTTCATATATGTTAAAATGAGATAGAGATGATACCAATAGCCGTGCTTTGAAGATGGAATAAATTAATAAATACTAACTGCCTTGATGAATTAAGACACATCATAAGGATTCTGAATATATTAGCTACTTTTCTTCCCCTTGGACCAGTCAGAGTTGAGCCATTTTAGATCATGGATTAAATTCATCCCATTTTGGCTGTACCTTCATCCCTGGTTGAGGGTGTCCTCTATCCTAAAAGACAATGTCCTGCCTTGCTATTCTCATACACTGAGTTCTGAAAGCTTGTTTGAGACCTGGAGCTAACTTCCTTGAGACCCTCACTACGATCTAGGGAGCTGATTAGGGTTAGATAAAAGGGAGAAGTTCTCTCTTATCCTTACCTAGTTTCTACACTTCCTACTCTTGGATGACTGAAGCCTTGTGGAAACACCTCCCACAGAAAGATCAAGTTCATAACCCACTGGTTCTTTTAATCTCTCCTTGTATATTTGTTCAGTTTAATTTCCCCTAAGCGAATTTCATACAGAGAAAGATTCCCATCAAAGATTTTTGTGCAACCTCAAAATTAAATCTTGGGAAAATTCCACTTCAGTTCTTTAGATTGATGTCCACCAGATGGCAAATGTTGAACTCCTCCAAAAATCTCAAGAAAACGTCTCAGGTGTCCCAGATTTCCCCAATTCCTGAGAAGACCTCACACCTCAAGACATAATCCAATCCTTTGCCTTGGAAATTCCTTAATTCAAAGTTTCATTTATCTCTTCAGTTTAGTTTATCAAGCACTGCAGATAGAGGGACTGCAGAGATGGAGAACTCTGTACTAGCCTTCAGGTAGCTTAGTGTTGAGTATCAAATGAACATATTTTGAATAATGAAGACATGAATTAATGAGTAAATGCATTATATCTCTCTATTCTTCATTTCCTTATTTTAAAATAAGTCTAAAAGCAAATTGTAGTCATAGGATTTCAAGTGGGGAGCAAGACTGGCCAGATGGGGGATGCAATCCTGGATTTAATACCCACTACTGACAGGAAGAAGAAGAAGGAAGAGGAAGACGAGAAGGAGGGGCAGAAGGGGAAGGAGGAAGAAGAGGAGGAGAAGGAGAAGAAAACAGAAATAGGAAAATAGAGAAACACCTAGAGGTGGGAAACTGAGATAATGAATGGGAAGGGCCTTAGCACAGTGTCCTGTCTCTGGGAATCACTAAAGACGGTTTTGTTATGTGCGTAATGTTTTAACGTTAATACTAGACATATGCTTCCATTAGCCATTCGTGTTGACCTCTAGTCTACTGCACTCAAAATTTGAATAATTAAAATATATTCTGATAGCCCTTTCCTATCGCTCAGTTTTGGCACAATAAAAACCTTGGTGCTCAAAATTTTACTGTCACTATTATTGATAATACAGCAAATTAAATTTTAATATTAATTAAATATTGTTCAGGTCATCTTCTTAATGTTTTCTATAATAAGGCTCACTCTATACACAAATAAAATTTTCACTTGGAATAAAACAACTAAAAGTGACTTTGAATAATATAAATCATTATGCTTATTTTAAAGTGTTTATTGAAAATAAGTAGAATGTAAATTTGAGTTTAACTGTAAAAAACAAATTCCTATTGTTTGTAAGTCAATCTATTATATTTTTGTTACAGCAGCCTGAAGGGACTAATGCAATCTCCTTTGTAAGCTTTGTTTGAATTATCTCAAGCATCATATCTATTTCAGGCTAGGATTATAATAAAAGCAAACAATAAAAATAAGGCAAATGATTTTTTTTACAAATATTTTATAAAATAACACTCAGATTTATATCTGAAGAAAAGAGGGAACACTGTATTTTTAAATTTTAGGGAGAGGTGGGGGAAAAAACTATGAAGTTAAATGTACAGACTCTTAGACTATTTATAGTCAAATTTTGTTTGAGTCATTTGTCAGTTATTTGATATATCTAAAATTCAGAGTCCTCACCTATAAAATGGGCTAATGGTAAGTGGTAAATGGCATCTATCTGACATTACTGAGGTTAGAAATACATATATATATATATATATATATATATATATATATATATACACACACACACACACACACACATACATATTATTTTTATATATGTACACATACACACACACACACATATATGTGTGTGTTTAAACCCAAACATGTATGTTGTTAGGCACAGTGCTTTGTACTGAGTGATCTTTTAATAAAGTTCATGCTTTTTTAATTTGCATCTGATATATCAAAAAAGTTCATATTTTAGGGCTTAAATTTATTTTCTTTTTCATTGCCATCATAAACTTGTTCCCTGTGGGAAAAAGCTAAGTGTGTGCATGTTCATAAATAATTTCAAGTTATAACTTTATTATAAAAATACAACATGACTGAGTCATTAGGTTAGAAATAATTGAGTCTTTAATTGTTTAAATGTATCCTATAATTTTTAGCTTTTCTGCTATCTTCATGCAATATTATTTGGTAGAAGCACAGTAGTTCAAGTTAGTAGACCCAGGTCATAAATAATGAAACATTTGCTAAACTTTTCTCCATAAAAATGTTACTCTAAATTGTATTATTAATTCTATCCTTATAGATCATTACCTGCCTTAGAGGTTCCTCCAGAATTGCCTCCAGCAGGTCAGAGAGAACTCAGACTGGAACTCAGTTTGCAGGATTCAAGATTCATAACCTTCACAGTGATTTTTTTATAGACTTTCTAATACTGTTCTAGGGTATATGGCTTCTTTTAAAGGAAAATTTTACAGTAACTTTGGCCCAAATCAGGATAATAGCTATTATAGTGAAGAAGAACTGGACATGACATTAAAAATACATCAGACTTGCTCATTTGTGACTGCTTGTCACTGGTATTTTTAACTAACTGCAATTTTGAACATCCTACACTTGAGTAAATCATATTCTTCCAATTTTTAACATAATTTCTTACTGTTTTTCTAATTTCAAATTTGATATATACTTATTGTAGAAAACTTGAAAAATAGAAAAGTCCAAAGAATAATTCATAATCTGAAATATTGTTAGTAGTAGTATATTTTTAATGCATTAATTATATACATATCTAGATTTTAGATTAAAGTGGTATTTTATTACTGAAATTTTCATAAGCATAATTAGAAACTCCACTTTAAAATGATCATTATGGCTGTGCTAATTTACATTACCACCAACAGCGTATATAAAAATAGATCTATCATATGACCAATGTAACTTAAGTGATATACAACTTCCAGATGTATATTTAAAGGGGATGAAATCAATATACCAAAGAGATACCTGCATGCCCCTCTTTGTTTTGACACTATTCTCAACAGTTAAGAAATCGAATCAGCCTAAGTGCCTATTAGTGAACAAATGGGTAAAGAAACTGGTATATAGACACAATGGAAGAAAATTAAAATCTTGTTATTTACAGCAAAATGAATGGAAAACATAACACCTTATGTTAGGTGAAATAAGCCTCATACAGAAGAACAAATACTGCTTGTTTATTCTCATGTATGGAAATTTAAAAAGTTGACCTGCATATAGAATAGTAATTAACAGAGTTTGGGGGGGGGGAATTAAGGATGGTTGAATTTGGTCTACGCATGTTGTAGATGTGTATGAAAGTATTATACTGAATCTCATTAATATTTACATTTAATGCATGCTAATAAAAATAAAAGATAAAAATAAATGAGTAAACATTATACAAGTGTTTTGCCATGACATTATTAATATCTTGAAAACATCATTTTGTATTAGGATAATTATATTAGGATAATTGTGAATAATTAAACACTCTCTTGCATTTGTACTGCTAGATTCTCATCAATTTTTCTCTCTTACATGACTATATAATGAAAATCCTTACAATAAATACTTATACTTAAAACAATCCACTCGAAGAACTTTAGAAAGAGAATAACTGATCTAAAGAATATGAACATATTTTGCTGCTTCAATGCATTATTTTAATTTTAAAAACTACTTATATATTTTCACACATAATAGCAGGAAACATTCTTTTTATTTTATGCTGATAGTTTAACAAATGGTTCTTCCCTCCATGGAATTTTTTTTTTCATTTAAATTTTCTAGCTTCCACAGATCTCTGATGTCTTTTATAGTTTGTAATTTGTTTTTTTCTTGTTATCAGTATTTTTTAAAAAATACAAAATTCCAGAGAAAATTAAATTGTATCACACACAGAAGAAATGTAAATAGCATATTCAGAGGAGAAAATGATGAATCTCATTATAAAAAGAATGCAAATAAGTTAACAAGGTATCATCTTTCATCTGTTAAACTAGCATCCAGTTACTACATGGGCAATGATTCAAGACACAAATGGAGGTTGTCCAATCCAGTCTAAGGAAAGGAAACTATCCTAGATTTTTACTTTGATGTTTGCTGGTGTCATAAAATCAGAGGATTAAGGAATGTGTCCAAAACAATGACACAATTTTACCACATTTTTCAATTCAAGACCCTTGACAAATTTTGAAGCATTATATTGTAGGAACTAAAGATCAAATGTAAAAAAAATAATAATTTTAAAAAATGAAACTCAAGAACTAAACCTAACACACACAGCTCCTCCAAATCCCATTCACAGAGAACTGTTCCTATTTGATGTGTCTGGCAGCTCCTTGGATAAACTTTATTCTCAAGACTGGGCTTTATGTAACCAAACTGAGCTTGTGTAGTACAAATAGCAACATTTCTATGGTATTTTTCAAAAACAGACTGCAGTGATTGTTTAGTGCCAAAGTTGCCTGAGGTGTTGACATTAGTTGGAAAAAGAGGTAAACCCAAAAACATAAAAGGAACATCTGGGGAATGAGATGTTAGGAAGCTTTGAATGACGGTGACATATTCCTGGTCATTTAGAAGACAGTGTACATATGCACACCCTTTTAAACCCTGATCTTGAGGCTGTGTGCAATCAGGAAGTGAAGGCTAGGATGAGTTGAGAATTCCTGGAGGAATGAAGGAATGTCCCAGCAAACATGCAATGCCCCTTGGCCAAACCTGAGCGATTGATTAAGATTAAGCTTCACAATGTGTAAAAAGAATTGCACCCCATGACTGCAGGAATGCCGGCTTGTATAATGCCTGGAAAACAATTAATATAAGATAATATTAGAGTATGATAAATACAGATACAACATAAGCATCCCAATGAGGATTTGAGAAAAGTTCACTATATCATCATGGAAAAAAAAAAAAGCAACAAACTAGGAATAAAAAGGAACTTCTTCAGCCCAATAAAAAATATCCATGCACAACCCTAACTAGCATCCTACTTCATAATATAACACAATGCTTTATCCCTGAGATCAGAAAGAAGAAAGGGCAGTTGTTCTTACCACATTCATTCTAAATAGTGCTGGGAGTTCTAACAAGAACAATTAAAGATGAAAAATTTCAAAAAGCATTCATATTATAAAGTAACACTATCTCTATTCGGAGATTATATGATTTTTAAAATTTACTAAATTGACATTTCTATGAAGAAAGCTGCAATTAATTTCAAATAATTTAAATAACTGAGAGTATACATTTTCCTCATCACAAAGGGGATTGAAGTAGTATTTAATAACTCAAAAGTAAATAGAAGATCTCTAAAATCTGGATTTTTTTTCCTTTGGTACTGGGATTGAACCCAGTGGCACTTTACCACTGAGCTAAATCACCAGTCTTTTTTACTTTTTATTTTGAGACTGGGTCTCACTAAGTTGCTGAGGGTCACGCTAAATTGCTGAGGTTGGCCTCAAACCTGTAAGCCTCATGTCTCAGCCTGCAGTCTCAGCCTTGGATGTTGCCAGAATTATAGGCCAGGCATGGGCCACTCACACAGACCAAAGTCTGGAAATTGAATAAGAGGGCTCTAGGAAAAAATTAAACAAAATATAATATTATAATGAAAATCAAAAAACAATTTGAACTAAAATATAATGAAGCTATGGGCTATATGGCACGTCAAAACTTGTAAGATGGAGAAAATACAGTATTTAGAGAGAAATGTGTAGCATCAAAGGTATTTATTGACAAGAAAAAAGTCCAGAAAAAATTTGATGATTTAAACCTCCATCAAAGTAATATGGAATAAAAATGCATGAGATTTAATTACAGAATGGACAAAATATGTATAAAACATAAATCAATGGAATTGTAAATAAATTTAGAAAGGACGAAATTTTTTTTTTAACTTCCAACAAAACTTTTGAAGAAAAAGGACTAAGCAAAAAATTATTACAAGCAGAAATGCAGAAGGGAAAATCGATGAGGCTTCATAAACATTAAAATAACAATAATAAACCCTTATGAACAATTGTGCAAAAACACTGATAATTTCAATCCCGTGGGGGGAAAAAAAGTCCTCAAATAAAATACTGCTTTTTGAAGTTTTTAGAAGCAGAAAGAGAAAATATTAATATTCTGGCATCTATTCAGTTTTCCAAAAATGTTATTACAAAATTTTCCACAAAAAGAGAAATAAAACTAAACCTCATAAGTTTCATCAATACATATTTCCAAAGATTTACAGAAGAAATCACAAACACTTTAGGAGAAAAAAATGATAGAATTAACCTTTTCCAATTCATTTCATGAGGAAAAATAATCTTTATAACAACAACATATAATGGAGAAAGTCAATTAGTTGAAAATGACAGACCAGTTCTCTCACAGAGATAGATACAAAACTCATTAAATAAATATCAGCAAATGCAATTTGGTGAAAAGCTGTATATAGCCAACCAGTGGGATTTAATACAAAAGTTACGAACACAATGTATAGAGAATTAATATATTTCATCTGATTAGCAATTAAAAAGCAAATAAATCCAGCCAGGCGCGGTGGCTCAAGCCTGTAATCCCAGCACTTAGGGAGGCTGAGACAGGAGAATCACGAGTTCAAAGCCAGCCTCAGCAATGGCGAGGCGCTAAGCAACTCAGTGAGACCCTGTCTCTACATAAAACACAAAATAGGGCTGAGGATGTGGCTCAGTGGTCAAGTACCCCTGAGTTCAATCCCCAGTACCAAAAAAAAAAAAACAAAAGTAAATAAATCCAATGTTAATTGGATAAATGTAGAAGAATATATCTGATGAATTTCTGAGCCATAGAAAACTCTATGATTATGTTTTGTTTAAATTTAGCAAACTAGATATATAGGTACAATTTTCACCCTCTGAGACATGCTTTTCTCTGCAAAATTCAGGTACACACAAGTGAATGAGCAAATCCATTTCAATCCTCTGCTGTGTCATGGTCATTGGCAATTGACAGATGAAACTTTCTCCCATTGTTAGCCCAAAAAACATTTTACTGGGTTTTACTGACACTCAAGTGTTTTGAGGAACTTGAGAATTGACAGAGAAAAGAGGAGAAACAGCCATTAGCAGGTCTCCTTTTCCTCGGTTCCTACCTTTACTTTATACATTAAGCTTTGACCTGATGCTTATATATAGAATAGGCCAAGATGAAAATAATTTTATAAACATCATTATAGATCTAGCATTGCCATAGAATATTTTCCAGTTTCCTGCTGTCCTTGTCCGTTGGGGCTGCTATACCAAAGTATCATAAACTCTGTAGGCTACAAACAACAGAAATGTATTGATCACTATTCTGGACACTGAGAACTCCAAAATCAAATTACCTGCAGATTTGATGCTGGGAGTATCTGCTTCCTGAGTCGCAGATGACACCCTCTTAGTGCCTTACCTGGTGAACAGGGCAAGCCAGTGCCCTAGGCCTTCTTTTATAAGAGCCCCAACCCCCTCCAGGTGGGCTCTGCCTTCCTGACCTGGTGACCTCTATAGTGCTCCACCTCCTAATGCCAGCAACTTGGGAGTGTGGATTTCAATACAGAAATTTTGGGGACACGAGATTATAGAACCAAGGGAGAAGTGATATCATTATTATTTAAATATGCTGAATATACTTTGTACTATGCAATTCAGGGAGCCTCTAGGCATTCTGGTACAAGTATGACACTTCTTATTATAGCTTTATAATATTGCTTAATATATGACAGGTTAATATCTCCCTTTAAATTTTTTTCAAATATTCTTTACTATTTTCATGAGAAGCTTAGAAATGTTCTGTTATTTTTAAGATAATTATTAAATGAGCTCGACATATAAAATAATTTTACCATAATTAAGATATTTGGAATATTTAAGCCCTAAGAGCACATTGTATTTTCTTAGTAAATTTGTATTTCATATTTTGGAAGATCTTGGTTTTATTCATGAAGATACCATTAAGTTAGTCCTAGCTATTTATGTTTTGCCACTAATTTTTATTAATAAAACATTTTTAATGTTTTCTAAGTCAGTAATGGTATATAGCAAATATGTTCACTTTATGTTTTTATTCCTTCCAGGCTGACTTGCAGAGACCTTCTATTGGCTCTAGCTGGTTTAGAGTTGATTAATTTAGACTTTCAATTACTCTTGTAAAATCACCTAGAGATAATTATAACATGTGTCTTACTTGTATTTATGCTTTAATTAATTTATTAGGAGATCCACAAGAAGACAAAATGATTTTTAAAAAATTTGAAGAAATGTTATACTGTGTTTTTCTCCTTGGGGATAATTGATACTCTAGCGAAGATGTTTTAATATTATTTCTGCATTTGATCCGGGCTTGTTGAGAGCTGGGAAGAGCAATTTGGTAGGTTCTCATAGATGACATGTTCCTTCAGTTATTTTGCAGTTAAAGTGAAGTTTAGGAAAATCACTTGATTAGTTCATTCAAGACTTCCAGCAGATGACATTTTAGTCTATTTACCTATAATTTATAATGTCTACTTTAAAGTCCATTTTGAATAAGATCAATCACATTGAAAGTTATAAAGTACTTATACATTATCAATAATTAAACTCTGTGGATTGTCCCATTCCACTTCAATTTTGTACTATTTTCTGTTTAATAAAGTACTGGCTAAAATTACTTGACCTCACTAGTTTACCTGGAAGTTGAGTCATCATTTATTTAAAGTATTTCTCAAGTGACTTCTATATGTCGAACTATACAAACTTATGCCATTCAATACATTAGCCATGTAACCCATGCTATAAATGTAATATATACAACTTATTCAAAAGACCTGGTTAAAAAAAACAAAAAACCCCAGAGGAATGTAGAGTATCTCATTAAAGGTAAATATAATAAATATAAATATAATAACATATTTTTGTAACCTTACACAAAAGATCATTTCAATGTGTAATCTATACAAAATAATTAAAGTTTCTAAACTTGGATAACAGAAAATTTAAAATTACATAAGAGGTTATTAATATTAATATTTTATTAATATAGGAGCTGAGACACTTAATTTGAAAATGCATGTACCTTCCACTCAAAAAGTAACAATTTTTTTTATCATTTCTGATGCTTTACATACATGATTTCATTACTAAGAATTCACAATCACATCATGAGGTAGAGTTTTATATTTATTTTACACACTAGGTAAATGAGGCTTGAAATGGCTGAGTAATTTTTCCAGTGTTTTCCAGTTGGTATAGAGGGAAAGTAGACTTTAGTCTTAGAGCTATCCAGCATCACAGGCATTTTTCCTCTTTGAATCTCTAGAGAGGGCGAAAGCCCAATATAAGGATAATCAGAATATAAGACAATAAATATTTTGGCACAAAGCAGTTTGAAGGCTTATTCTTAGAGAAATTTTGTGCCCAGCCCACTTTCTGCAGAGCTGCAAGGCTATTGAGGGAATGATTACCAATGTGCTCCTTCCTGTCTTTTTAACTTAGTAAACTTCGTAACTATGTATCTGCTTTTAATAATGCTTCACAGGCTCACCAGCAAAATCTCACTATGGAGTTGTTCCCTTTCTAGAGTTCATCAAAAGCTGTGCGGTGGGAACTGATTTACAAGCGAGATACACTAAACTTTCATTCTTCCAGAATCTCTAAGTGAAGCCTCTGCATCAAAGTCCACCACAAGCTGCACGCTTCTGAGAAGGTGCTTCCACTCCATGAGAGCCTCTGACATTTAGAAACAGCCTGGATTTTATTATGAGCACATATCCTAAGTGGCCAAATGGAGATATTTTATTGTACCATTTAAAATCGGGGCAAAATTCACATACAATGAAGTACACATGATTTAAAAATTCAGATTTTGAGTTTGGCCAAATTATATAACCATGCAATCAGCAATCCAGCAAGAACAAAACCCTTGTCCACCATTCTCAGAAAACTCCAGTCAATCCTCACTCTCATGGACAACTGCTCTTATGGGAGCTTCACCTGTTCTTGGACTCCACATAAATGTATAGTAACGCACATACTCTTCTGAGAATATTGTTGTATTCATCTTGACATTTCATGGTGCTCATCCATACTGCTTTATGTTGAATGTTATGCTGTATTACATTCCATGAGTATAGCACTATCTGATTAGCTGTTGTTCTTCTGCAGGATGTTTGAGTTATTTAAGGTTTAAAGCTATTACTGATGAAATAATAGGAAAACATCTTCTGTTCCAGTCATTTCCTCATAGCCAGGACTGGGAGTGCCCTACTTTTACATTTCATAGCTACAAAATATATATATCTATTATGTTGCTCTCTTTCCTGTATGCACAGTGTAACAAATACATTCTTTTGGGAGTTTAGTGGTAAGATTCTCAATATAATTGTTTCCATATTCACTTTCTAATATTATATTTCATATTATCTTTTTCTTCTGCTACAACTCTCCTAAACATGTTTCAGATGGATATGATTTTGAAAAAACAAATGAAGAGACTTCAGATAAAATGTACTCATGAAAAATGAGAATTGTAAGTAAAGGACCATCCCATATGCGTGGTCATTTTCAGCTCTATGTGAAATAAAAAGGCATTATGCTTTGAAAGTTATGAAGATCCAAAACCTTCAACATTCCTGTTTTCTACAGGATATGATCATTATTGTCATTGGTATAAGATATTTTGATTTTTTTAAAATTTCCAAATAGTTTCTTCACCTTTTTTCCTTTATTCTCCTCTTCTAGCTTAGCAGATGTTTTATATGCAGTGTTTTCTCCTGTTTATCCATCCAATGGTAAAGTCCAGTCCCTCTGAAGACTTGAGGAATCCTTTTTTGCTTCTTCCAGCTGCTCATGGCTTCAGGCACTCCTTGGTGGTGGTTACATAGGTTCAGGCACTGCCTCTGTCTGCTCAAAGTCTTTTCCCCATCTCTCTGTCCTCCATGTGTCTCTTATAAGGGTCTTTGTCATACAGTTTAGGATCAACTCAGGTAAGCTAGTGTGATCTCCTTTCTAGATTCTTAAACACATCTGCAAAGGTGCTTTATCCAACCAATTCCCTGTCCAGAGGATCCAGGGAGTAGGGTGTGGACCTGTCTCTTGTGATGACCACAGTTCGACCTTCTGCAGGGCTGAACACATAAACCTGCTGATTTAGAATTTCCAGGATAGAAGTCCTGGCAATACACTGTATGATGACCAATCATCAAACTGCAGGAAAAGGAAAAGAAAAGAGCTCCTAGACCCACATTTCTATGAGCAGTGGGACCCAGAAGCTACTCACACCAATTCTGGTTACAATTCATTGTCCAGTGTGGGTCTGAAATCCAGTCCCCTCCCCTCCCCCCAAAAAAATCTCATATGCTAGAGGCTTGGTTCCAAATGCAGCAATGTTCAGAGAACTTTGGGGAAGAGACTTGATCAGGAGCGTTCTGATCTCATCAAGGGATCAATCCATTAGTGGGTTCATAATTGAATGGACTGTGGGGAGGTGGTGGAAACTGTAGGAGATAAGGCCTCATTGGAAAAAGTAGGTCAGTGGGGGCATTCCTTGGAAGAGGATATCTTGTCCTTTCTCTCTCTCCTTCCCAGCCACCATGAGGTGAGCAGCTCTGCTCTAGCACATACTCCCTGCCCTGATGTTTCACTTTACTAAAGACCAAAAGTGATGGGACCAGCTGTCCATGAACTGAAGCCTCTGAAACCATGAGTCAAAATAAATATTTCCTTTTTAAGTTAATTTCTGTAGGTATTTCTTTACAGTAATGAAAAGCTAACACACCAGGACTTAGTCAAAGCAGTGTCTTGTGTTGAGGCTGACATATTTGCTTATTGCCTTTCAAAACCACTTTCAGGTTAAGCCCAAACTGTACAGTCCCTTTTCTTAGATTCATTATTTACTGTTCTATATCTATGGTCAAATGGGTGTATTCTCTAAACCCATAGTTCTTTTTAATATGTGAAATGAGGACACATCACCCAAGGATGTTAATATTACAGAGTTATTGGGAGCATTAAAGTTCATACTGTATCAAAATGCACTATGAACTATAAAATCCTAAATTAAATTAAAATAAGACATTATTTTAATTATGAGAAAGAATCACTCTCAGGTGTCATTATTCAGAAACTATCAAAATTGGGGCTTTAGATACCCCAAAATGATGTGAAAGTTATATTCATTAAATTATAAGAGATTAAAATGTGAATCATTAAAAATGGGAAAAAGAAAGAATTTGAACAAAATATTAGTAAAACAATTGAGCCAACAATGTGATCCATACAGATAAACAAACAAAAATAAACACCAAATACACATGTATAGTTTTCATTTAACATAGGAAAACTACTTTAATGCAAACTTCCAATTTCCTGAAAAAGGAAAACTAAGGTTCAGAGAGATTATATAACTTGATCAATGTAATTTATCTGGTCAGGAGCAGAAATAATATTATAATCTATGTTTGATTATAATGCTAGAGCTAAAGTTAAAACATTTTTTGCATTTTATAATGATTGAGCTAAATGTTATTTTATTTTAAATGTTGCATTTCAGAAATGTAAAGTCAATTGTTTTTTAATTTACTTATGAGCATTACTTTTTTTTTGTTTTGGAGCAAAGATATTATATGCTCCAAAATAGATTGTTCACAACTAAGTTAAAAAATAAATATTTTTACTATGTACCTGCCTAATTCATAGTAATAAGGTTTCCTAGGTAAAATAATACATTATAATTTTATCCTTGCATGAGAAATATTGTGTAATTTCATTGTTTTTTTTTCAATTTTCTTAATATGAGATGCCTGAAATCGGAAACACATCTTTCTATTCTGTGAATGAATGAACTGAAAATAAGTTTAATCTCTGATGAAACACTCACATTTTTGTTTTGTTGGAAATTAATATTGAGTCATCCTCTTTAGCCCCTGGAGACCACATCCAAGTGTCAAGCTACAAGCTTTTCAGCCTCATTGACGATTAAATTTCTTTTAAAACAGAGATGTGGAGAATTGAATTTGTTTATTGTAAATGGAAACAGATTGGATTGCAGCCTGGTTCCCAGAATGATTGAATCTTTTCTGGGTGAGGCAATGTTAAATAAGATGATGAACCATAGATTCCAGTTTTTCTTTGATAATGCCAATGTATCAGACTTCAAAATCAGTGCAGAAGTTGTGTACTTACAACCACTCAATCAGATGGAAAAATGAATAATGAAGACCTTATAGTAAATTAGCAATTAAAAAAGGTTTAATTTGGTACAGAGACTGCTCCAACTTCTGGTTTCACAATAGCAGAGGGACATACTAAAAGCAATTCTTCAATTCCAGGTTGTAAAGTTGATAAGAAGACCGACAATATGCCATCCAGGAGGTTTCTGACTGCTGCTTGACCTTCCTTGCAAATCCATCAAAATAATGAGCAATTCCTACCTGGAGTCAGGCACTGCTGCCTCTGTGAAGCACTTAAGAGTATTTTGGGCATTCTTTGAATACTGGAATATATAATCTTCAAGCTGGTCTCATCTGGAACACTGAATTCTTAAGTTTCTGTGACAACTGTGTGTGACAAATAGATGAATATAATAGAAAAAAAAGATGATAAAAAATTTGAATCATTTTTATGAAGTGTTTTTATATATATAGGAAAAACAAGTTTAGATCACTTCTCTGAGGATAATCTCAATACTGCACAAAACCATTGTTTCTTGGTTCTCAACTAAAGGATGTTGATGTAAAATTTTGAACAGGCTCTCATCACCTCCCTGATAATTCTTCACTAGTTCATTATGAGTCCAATAACCTAAAACTCTTTCCTTACATCTGCTTTTAAAATATTTTCTCTTCCATTCTACTGTTTTTAACATATAACTAACAGCAGTTTTAAAATACGTGGGAAGATTTATGTATACTCTGATGCTCCATGTCACATAATTAATCCAATACCTGGAACACCACCTGTCATCTGTACCATAATAATTGCCACCCTACTGTGTGAATTGACAAATCTTCTTTAATACTAAAGGACACTAATATTCTGTATTATACAACACACAAATGCTTAGCAAATACACTTTTGGCTAATATTTGTCAATACTTTGTCTCAGCAATCTCATTTTCTTTTCTTTTGCAAGTACATATGCTTTAGGCCATATTTTTCTTAGATTATTTTTCTATCTGTTCTTCAGATTGGACAAAGTATCAGTCTGTCATCAGAATAATGGATTGTCCTTCCAACTGTAGTCTTTGTTAAGTCTAATTGATTCCATCTCTTAAAATTAATTTTTATTTTAAAAAATTTTATGTTTGAATTTAAAATATGTATGAATTTAACATGATGTATATTTATATGGATACATGTACTCCTATAATTTCAACATATGTGATAAAATGATTATTATGGGTAAGAAATTTAAAATACATTGCTACCTCTTTAGCAATGTATTTTATTATTTTAAGAGCACTTGAAATCTACTCCCTTGTCAATATACAATAGACAATTATTAACTATAGTCCTCCTGCTTACATTGGACCTTTAGAGATCCCACATAACTGCAAATTTGTACAATTTGGCCTACTTTCCCCATTTCCTAACCCCTACAATCGTCATTGAATTCTTTCTTCATATATAATTATATTTAAAGATTTTTTTTCTATGTGATTGGGCAATATTTTGTGTGGCTAGCTTATTTCACTTAGTATGATGTCCTTTAGGCTCATCCATTTGTTATTGATGGTAGTCTTCTTCTGTAGGCTGAATAATATTGCAGTGTGTGTGTGTTCAATATACACACTATTTCTTTATCCATTCATTCAAATTTAAGACAGTTTAAAATTTCCGAAAGTAATCACAAAAGTACTACAGAAGGTCCCTGTATTTTCTGCATCCAGTTTTCCCTATTGTGAGCACCTTACATTAGTATGGCCCATTTGTTAGAATGAATCAATATCAATTTATTCTTTTTTTTTTTTTTTTTTTTTTTTGGTACTGGGGATTGAACTCAGGGGCACTCGACCACCGAGCCACATCCCCAGCCCTATTTTGTGTTTTATGTAGAGACAGGGTCTCACTGAGTTGCTTAGCCCTCGCCATTGCTGAGGCTGGCTTTGAACTCGCGATTCTCCTGTCTCAGCCTCCCTAAGTGCTGGGATTACAAGCGTGAGCCACCGCGCCCGGCTTCAATTTATTCTTATTAACTAAATCTCATCCTTAAGATAACCTTAGATTTTACCTAACCATCTGTATATTACTCTTGTTCTAGGACTCAATCCAGGATATTGTGTATGCCATTTGTGATCATGACTTCCTTGGTTTCTCTTCATTATGACGGTCTCATATTTCTTGGCATTTAACGGCTTTGACATGTTTGCGTGGCACTGTTAAGTTATTTTGTAAACTGTCCTCCAGTTCACGTTTATCTGAAGTCTTTTTCATAATTATATTGCACTTACGTGTTTCTCTTAGGAAGACCACAGAAGTGACAGTCATTTTCATGACCTCATATCAAAGGACAGGCTGTCAACATGATCAATGAGAGTCAATGTTGGCATTCATCACTGGGATGAGTGTGTTGCATTTCTCCACAGTGAAAGCTCTTTTATGCCATCTTCCCAGAGTTTACTCTGTGGAAGTAAATTACTATGTGCTCCTCACACCAAAGAAATGGGTATTTATGCTCCTAAAGGTAAAGCATCTACATGAATTATTTGGAATTTTGGGCTCAGGGAGTTTGTCTCTTCTTTCCCATTTTCTTTATTTATCAAATCATTTATTTATGTCAGTATTGGCTCATGTATATTTATTGTACATTTTGAATTATAATCAACAGTATTTTGGCTATCTGATTAAATTCTATTTGTTATTATAATGACAGATCAAGAATGTCCTTTTAGTGTATTTTATACTTTTCAATTTTTCTCTTCATATGGTCTTCTAAATCATTACACATACTTTATTTAAACATATTTTATAATTATTTGAATGTTTTATAATAAATGCAGTTTCATAAATCTAACATTTGTGCCATGACCAAATTGGTTTCTACTTATTAGGTTAAGCTAGACAAATGCAGAACGGGGACGGCTGCCTTTCCCTAGGCAGACCCAAGTGATAAGCAGCGCGCACGCGCAGAACGCACTGGGAGCGTACTTTCCAGAATAAAGCCTGTCCAGCAGTTCTGCTTTACTTGCTTTTGGTCGTCTGGCTTTACACTACTGACTACATGTTTTTAATTATGAATAAATTTCTTCTTTGAGTGACCAGTAATTTTAAAAATTTTCTATTGGGCATTGTGGACTGTGCATTATGGAGTTTCTATTACTATCCTCTAGGAGTGTTGATTTTTATTTTAGTGAGCAGTTCAATTACTGACTGATTGTCTTCAACTTAGATAGGTTTGATTTTCTGCCTTTTATGTCTGAGGTAAGTCCAATGTGTTTTTCAAACCTCTCCAAATTAGCACAACTCAATCTCCAGCTCTATCTCCCATGTAAGTTTATCAAGCTCTGGTTTCCAAATGTGTTAGGGTGAGTCTATAGAAGTCTTAGTCCACTGGGAGGATGTAACTCCTAAATCATGGCCTTGCTGGAGTCTCTATCAGATGTTCAGGCTCTTAGGTATGAATCAGAATTCCAGTGTCCCCACCACCTCTCAACCTCTATGCTCCACTTTCAACCCCATAGCATCCACTTCTGCAGCCTGCACAGCCTCGTGGCATGTATGCACAGTCTATTCCTTCTCCCAAGTGCTTGCTGGACTCCACGATTTAGACTTCTTTGGATCGATCTTATGCATTGACCTTCATTTCAGGATATAGCTGCTGTATCTGCCCCAAATACTTATTTTTGCTTTCTCCCCTTCCAGTTCACTGCACAATGACTAGAAATTTGTCACCAGAGAAAGAACATGTTTGAGCACAGGGTTTACCTTTTATACAACTGTTCACTGAAAGATAAACAACATTTGCTATTGTTGCCTACCTGAAAAGAGTTTATATATCTACATTTAAGCATATGTGTACATACACACAAGTACACGCACATATGCATACATATATTTCTTTGTTTAAATTTTCTGATTTCCAACAGTTGTAAAACTATTCTAGATCTAAATAAAAAAAATTCTAGAAAATGAAGTGATTTTGTTTTTGTATTTTTAAAATCATTATTATAAACAGCTTCAACTTCCAATGGTATACTTAGGAACTTTACTGAATATTACATCTGAATTTGTTATTGTCCTTAATTTTTCTCCTCATATGGTCTTCTAAAATGAGATTATTGTCAGACATTATAGGGGATTACGTACTGACATATTTCCCTCCAATTTCTGTAGACTTCCTGAGCATTTCTAAAGTAGTCCTAATTTTACTTCTGCACAAATGTTCATGTGAAAAACACAAAGTGGTCTCACTTAATTGTATAGCTAGCAGTTAAAGGGGATTCAACTATAAATAGAAAAATTATAAATAACTGCATTTCTCCATTTGGACAGAATTTTCACTTCATGAGTCTAAGTTGAATATGTCCAGGTAATCGCACTGAATTGTTTCAGTCATTATCTTTATAATCATACACTTGCAATGTATATTTCCATCTATTAGTGAATGTATACCTCATAATTTTAGCTTGTTTTACAAAACAACATAAATTACTATGAATAGTCATCATGAACTAAATATTTCCAGTAATTGTTTTAAGTGGTTACAGTCTACTGACAAGACACAGTCTTTTGCTTTGTCTTCCATGGATATCTTCCTCAATAAGCTTCTCTTGCAAAGTTCCTAATAGGGTATCTATGTGGATTTTTAAACACTGTTTTAGTCACCACATGAATTAAACATCTAGGCACTGATTTAATTTTTGTTTGATCTCTCGAAGGTCAGAACTAATTTAAAAATTTGTTCCTAGAGTTACTGCATTGGTGTCTAGTAGAACAGATTTCATTAGAGATGGTTGGGAACCTGTACTGGTAGATAAAATCTGCCAGCATTGGCTTTTAAAATTAACTGGTGGGGAAAATAATTGTCTCCTTCCTTTAATTCTACTTCATTCACTAGCAATTGTTTATCTCATACAACATGTCTTTACATCCAATGAGCTCAGGTCTATAGAATTGCATAGACATGGCAAAAATATAGAGTAAATGTCAAGATTGTGTGAAATAAAGCTTATAATATACATATGTAGTGTTATGGTTTAAATATTAGATGTCCCCCAAAGCTCATGTGCGAAAATGCAAGAAAGTTTAGAGGTGAAATGATTGGATTATAAGAGCCTTACCCTGAACAGTGCATTGATCCCCTGATAGGGATTAGCTGCATGGTAACTGTAGGCAGGTAGGGTGGCTGGAGGAGGTGAGTTCCAGGGGACGTGCCTTTGAGGTTCATATTTTTCCTTCCTGAGCAGAGTTACCTGTGCTTCCTGGTGTGATGTCCTGAACTGCTTTCCTCCAGCAATTCTTTGGCCATTAAGTTCTGCCTCACCTGAGTCCTGAGGAATAGACTCAGCCATCTATGGACAAAAATCTCTGAAACTGTCAACCCCCAAATAAATTTCTCCTCCACTAAAATTGTGTGTGTTAGGTCTTTTGGTCACAGTGATGAAAAGCTGACTGAAACAGGTAGATTGTGAAGCAAAGTAAAAGAAACCCTAGGAAACAATTATTACAAAATGAACTTAGAAACACTCATTAAAGAGTTTTAGTTTCATCTGTTGTCCACTCAAAATTACCCAGGAGCCTTTGAAGGGCTCTAGGAAAACAACCAAGGAGGTCAGGTCTTCACTTTGGTGTGCCAGAGGGACATCACCACCCAAATCCTAAAAGTGAGCTTTTTTGGGGAGAGTACTACTTGACTGTATTCACTGCCTCTTTTACATTTTTTTTTCTTATTCCTCTCTGCAACTCTTCATGCTCAGATACCATGATCCCCAGGATGAGGGATTTATAATGTTGCTTCTCTCATTTAGAAGAGAGAGTCTACAGCAGTGATCCCAGTTCAAAGGAGGATAGACTATTTGACTCACTGAGCACTCATTGAGAAGATGGGTTTGAAAACCTGTGTTAACAATGACATGCCTCTCATTTATTACTTGAATAGCTTCAGATAAATGCCTTAATATCTGCTCGGGGGAACTTATGATAATTTTTAATGATATTAAAAGTATAAAGAAAAATTCCCTGGGAATATGAAAATCTCTTGACTTCTAGACAGCTTCTAGACAAAGAGAAGATTTTGAAGGATAACAAATAATAGAAGTTCACTGTGTCATTCTAATTTAGGAGTGTAATTATGAGAGATTTAATAATAAGAATTATGTATGTGCATAAATCATACCTACCATCTATAGTTGATCAGAAGTTTTATTGAATCCATCATTTTAATTTTAGTTGTTCATATATTTGATCAGCACTATACGTCTTGATATTTTGCCACAAAAATAATAGAATTTTGTCCCCTTTATTTAAACATCCTCAACTCTCCACTCTCCCTTAAGGGTCTGTTTTCTAAATGTTCACAATGTTCACCATTCTTCCCTACAGAAGTTACTTTTTGTCCATTGTCCTTACAAAATGTTTAGTAGGAAATAAAATTATATCAATAAATGTGCACACCTGTAATCCCAGCAGCTCAGGAGGCTGAGGCAGGAGGATCGCGAGTTCAAACCCAGCCTCAGCAGAAGCGAGGCACTAAGCAACTCAGTGAGACCCTGTCTCTAAATAAAATACAAAATAGTTATGTGGCTCAGTGGTTGAGTGCCCATAGTTCAATCCCCAGTACCCCTAGCCCTCACACCAAAAAGAAAAAGGCCAATAACTGAACATGTTGTCAAATAAGGGAGTTTGCCCATTTAAAATTTTTTACTCTAGTCACACTAGAGTTAGGAATTCTAGGACAGGAGAGACAGTTACACACAGGATGACCATAAATTCTGGTTTTCCTTGGATAGGATTTAATCTCCTTGTACTGACATCATCCCTTGGTGGAATCCTCTGCTTCTCTCAAAATTCTGAGACTTAGATGACACACTGTATGGTCACAATAGTCACAAGCAAAGTAGAAGTGTGCACTGTAGAGCGTTATTTGTTAATTTATTTTCTTTTAGCCAGATATTCTCTGTTGGTACCCACCAGTGTCAAAACTACATTTCACTCTCTTCTTTTCATTTACCTTCTTTCTACCATAGAATCTTCAGAAGATGAGAGCTGAGGAGTGAAGAGAGGCTCTGTAACCCTTCCTTATTTTGCCATCCTCGAAATGCCATTTAAAAATGGTGCCCATCCTTACCCCTTAGTTCTCCAGGGTGAAGGGACTGTGGAACTTGCAGGGCGAAAGAGTCCTTATCTCTGAGGACTCCTGAACTATTCTATTTCTCCTCTGAGACAAGGGGAGAGTAATGGCCGAGTAACTGGCTAAGGTGGGAGTCAGTAGAGCAGAAAAGGAGAACTTTATTTAAAATTTCAAGTGTACTATGTGTCATGTGTGTCTTTGCTATCCTGCAAATATAAAAGGTCCTCATTCAGCATTTGGTGAGTGAATGAATGACCTGGAAGGAATAATTCCCGTATATAGAGTCCAAGGTGACCAGGACACCTTCCAATTTCAGAAACTATTAGGCAGCTGTGACCCCTTAGAGACTATCACTTCAGCTGGAGCTCATAGAAATTCAGCATGTGAAAGAATATCAGACTTTTGTTGTTGAATAATCAAAAGTATAGCAACTGGTTAGAAACTGCCTGGAATGTATTTTTGTTTATAAAAATGTTCCCAGCTTTAAAATGAGCTATTCCCAAAATTAATGGTGCTGTTTTGGTGAAGTGATTTTTATGCATGTTTAAAGAGAGTTGGGCAATAGTATGAAAAACAGAAAGGAGATGCATAAGTGGGAGGATCCCAGAGGTGTCAAGGGGTCTCCATAAAGGATTCCACTCTAGCTCGTGCCTGGCACTTTGGGAGAGGCAGGCGAGGGATTAAAGTAGCATGAATTCTGTGACTTGCTTTAGGAATCCTGAGGACACAAATGAGGCTGCTTTCATGGCCATGTGACAACCTGTGGGTTTGGATTGAAAGGACAGCTGTCCCAGGTAGCTGCAAGGTGGCACTGTTTTGGTGATGGGGTGCAACAAAGCATCTCAGGAGTGAGATTCTTGTAGCCATCTCAAAGTTTTGTCTGAACTGCACCAACCAGACAGGAGAGGGTGCAAGCCACAGAGGGTTGTTCTTTATTAAACTGGTAGTCTGGTGTTAGTATGGAAGATCAAAAGGCATAGAAACAAGGTAATTATTCTTTTTTATTTTTATTTTTTGGATAGGTACTGGGGATTGAACTCAGAGGTACTCAACCACTGAGCTACATCCCCGTCCCTATTTTGTATTTTTTTGAGAGACAGGGTCTCCCTGAGTTGCTTAGTGCCTCGCTTTTGCTGAGGCTGGCTTTGAACTCACAATCCTCCTGCCTCAGCCTCCCAAGGTACTGAGATTACAGGCGTGCACCACCATGCCCAGCTAAGATAATTATTCTTAGTGTAATTCCAATTGTACCTTCTACTGTCTGACTAGATCAAATACAGTTTTCATGACTAACTTGTATGTTTTTTATTTCCCAAAAGATTCTCAGTCACTGTCTTGGAAGAGTAAATTTCAACTTGTTCCCAGTAAAGCTTGATTCTGGGCATTTTCCTTCCTTAGGGTTACCAGAGCATTAAATAAAATCTGAGAACATCCATGTAAACTAGAATTTTGGATGAACAATAAATTATCTTTTTAGTTTAAGAATTTCTCAAATATTTCCTGGAATGTATTTATGCCCCTTTTCCACAAATATAGTTTAACATTCAAATTTGAAACTGCTGTGTGTTCTGTCTTCTATCTGGTTACCAACCCTAGGCCTGTTGCATTAATAGCTTCCATCTTCTTGAGGCCATCTATTCTTTTTCCCTTTACAGAGATGGAAATGTTGTGTGGATTTTCGTTGTATATGATTATATTCGACTCCACATTGCATTCCCACTTCTCAGATCCTCTAGGGTGTCCTTGCCTCTGAGTGATGCTTCTTATGGTCCTTGGCCTCTAGCCTGCAGGTGATTAGAGCCTTTTCAGGACTCTTACACTGAGAGTCTTGTTCACCTCTTTCACAAGGGAGTAACTTGAAAACACAGGCCTAATTTCATTCCTCACCTTGTGCGGTCTTCTTTCCAAGAGTGGATGAGTGAATGATGGTGTGATAGCTTTAAGATACCCGAGTGTGCAATTAACGAACTCTGACATCCTTGATTTCTTCAGAATTTCCTCCCTGTCTCCTAAGGTACCCATTTTGCAGATTCTGCCCTTTGTAGCAATTGTTGTATAAAGGAACCAATTGCTCTTTCTGAAAATGTACATTCCCATGAGTTGTTCCCATCTCAGGTTCTTCAGTTGTTTGTGCACGTGACTGGAATCCTATTTTGAGTTAAATCAAGTGTTCCTCCTTTGGAATTTCTCACACTGTAAATGATGCATTGAGACATGTTTTATGTATTCCTGGCCAAAAACCAAGCAAGCTCCCTGCTCCACCACCAACACCACCACCACCAGCAGCAGCAATTTTGTTTGCTTTTGAATTTGTTTATGTTGTCTTATTTTTTCTTTCCTTTCCGTTTGGCTTGCGGGATCTGGCTAGCATATGCAAACAAATTCAAGCTTTCTCCACCCATCTCTCTTGATGGCCTATTGAGAATCGGCCTAACATAAACAAAACACCCTCACTTTCTGTGCAATACTTTTGCAATACTTTCCATCTAAAGTGGATTTCTAAATTTGAGTCGTATCATTTAGTCTTTTCATAATAAATGCATACAATGTAAGTTTAAGCACTTTTTTTAAAGAGACGAGTAAAATGTCAGAGACATAGACTAAAAAATAAATTTTCTCTTGTATCTGCTAATCACTGTGCTACCAATATCTGAGTGTGAGTCTCCTTATTCTTTAAACTAGTATGATAAAATTTGCTTTAATCTAGTATGATCAAAAATAAACAACGCTTTTGTTTGTCTGTTTATGGTAGGGTACTGTTACATTTTGGAATTAAGGAATTACTTCATAAAATCTATTCCCATTCATGGCAAGCAATTTTAGCCTTAAACAGTGAGCTCTTTAGTTGATACCGTCAGATCTGGACCTCATGCTATGGCAAGAAAATGTTTTCCTTTTTCTTTCATATAAAGTTCTTGAAAAAAGTTAATATCTCTATCACCCTTGTCTTGGATGCTTGATTTCCACAGATCTTTAATTTTTTCTGTTTTCAACAATATTGCTTCCAATGGGTAGATTGCCATGGTTTTCTCAAGTTAAGTCCCAAGCGTGCCTATGTGAAAGGGAACGTCGTTCATAAAATGGACAAGGTTTGTCAGAGGGAATGATTGTTGCAGAGACATAGACACAATGTACCACTGCATCCGTATATCGGGGAACATTGGACCTTTGTTTTTGGGGGGTTGGCTTATTTTACTTAGCAACTGTCATGTATATCTAAAAATAACAAATTAGAAGAAATAAAAAAGAGCTACTGCACTGAAATTGGAAATCTAAGCTCTCATTGTCTGCAACCTCTTCTAACTCTCTGAAGCTCCATTGTCTTTCTTTATGGAAACATGACAATAGAATAGACTTGTGATTCCCCCCAAACCGTTCATGAACACAATCATCTTGAGATTAATTTTTTCTTTCAATCTGAAATTCCTGGGCTCTTACCCACACCTAACAAATCTGGCAACCCTTTCTCGTGAATTTTCCTGGGCCCATGGTTGTTTTACCAAACAGAAACAGTCAAGGTACAATTGGTCTCGTGTTGCAGAAAAATATGAATTCACAACATTTATCAAATACCAGAATATAGAGTATGTTTAAGTGCAAGAATGTACACAAATAATACTGCATATGCCAACAAAAATGAGAATAGAGAAGTTGCAACAGTAATCTAGGAAGGAACAATGGAATTCAAAAAGCCATATTGTTACTAGTGGTTTCTGCAAATCTGTTTGCAGATGATTATGAAGATTGATGATGTGAAGGTCTGACAGGGCTCTCCAGCTCAGACGCTTTAGATCGTGTAAAGCTGACTGCCTCCGCTGATCTAGTGTTTCCTTCTACAAGAGATGAATATTGAATAATTGACTATGATTGAATGAAAACACCCCTAACACAGTAGTCATCCTGGATTTAGAATGGGCTCTTATGGACATGGGGGAGTCAGATCTCAGGCTCTTCACTAGGTGGACACTGCTTCACTGCGGCACTGTCTCTGTACTAGAGGAAGTGTGCACACACCACAGCTTGTCCAACCAGGCCTCCTGCTCTCAAGCCAGCAGGCAAATGAGCTTTGTATTTCATCTTCAGTCAAAATATGCTTCCATTCAAAGTTTTGCTTTTACATCTTTTGGTTGAATTTAGTGAACATTTCTTGAACAGGTATGGTGAGTCTAGAAATATATAGACAAAACAAAGCCATGGTCCCTGAGCTTATGAAGCTGAAAGAAGAGGCAGAACAAAGGAAGCATGTATGGATGTCCATCATGTGAGAAAACAATAAATAGATTAGGCTTTACAGGTTTTTGAAAGAAAAAAAAAAACAATAAATGGTGGTTAGAACAATCTAGAAAGTCTGTATGAAGAGAAGATGGCTCGAGGTGGGAAAGGAGCAAGTGTCAACCTCTCACAAGTGGGAACCGTGCTTTTGACATTGGCTTGCAAGCCTTTGCAAGGCAGCCAAACCAGGTTCTTCTCAATCTCATTCCATCCCTACCATTCTGCAGCTCCCAACTATAGTGTGCTGTTCATTTTCCTTTGCCCTTCAATTTTCTATAAGTTATAAAGAATCTATGTGATCTTTTCCATATATGTTTAAGCCATTTTTCTTTCTACATAGATCTTTGATCAAATATTGTTCAAGGTTTTAGTTTGCTTTCAAGACCTCTTTTAAACGTTGGACAAATTCTCACATTTTAGATGGTTTATCATCATAACCTTAATCTCTAATAGACTTTCACACTTATTTCTCCAACAAATAAGTACATTTAATCATCACGACTTTAAAAACATAAAAAGGAACTAAAAAAAAAACACAGAAAAGTGGGTGCCTGAGCATAGTTATGTCTCTTTTCTGCCAGACCTGAAGTTTAGTTATGATGACTTCACTACGGCAGAGGAATCAACTGCTGCACACAGCTCCTTCTATTCTTCATCCTCATTTCAAAATGGTACAATATTTTGTTGAAACTACAAGTTCCAGGTCATTGCTCTTTTTCTCATGGATCAGATGCTGATTCAAAGGATGTTTGTAATCCCATTATTCTGACGCAGATTGATGTTGTTGTTTCCTTATTGCTGTTGAGTCTGAGGTGTATTTATTATTTGTTTACATTAATTTTAGCTCAACATCTTCTATAATTTTGCATTAGATAACTCTTAGGATTCATAATTTTTGATAACACCAAGCCAATTATTCTTTGACTGTTTCTTGTTGGATCTTCACATGGAGACAGAGCATCTCTCTTGTGTCTCTTCTTATAAGAAAACTAATGCCATTCATGATGGCTTTACTCCCATGCCCTAATTACCTGTGTAAAGCCCAACTCTGAGAGCCATCACTTGGGAATTATAGGTTTGACAGATGAATTCTCTGGGGACATAAATATTTAGTCCACAGCAGCAGGCATTTAATAAACCAATTCTGAATTGGATGGAAGACAATAATAACCCCTTGATATAAACTGCACAAATTTCAACAGAGAAGGAAACAATTAAAATAATTCAGGAAGATATGAACACAACCTTACTTCTGCTTCGGATGTTTTCTGTGCTGAAAAAAAAGGTTGCATTTGGCATCAATCAGAGGGGAGTTTTAAAATAAAACCAAACCCTCACACTTTCCTCGGGCAGTGCAGAGTGAAGAGGACAGGGACCTCTGACATTCTGCAAGACAATGTTCTTTTTGAATTCACTGAAGAGGCTGGAAGTCTAAAGGTATAACCTCCCTGTTTTGATTGCTCCTCTTTGCAGCTCCAGCTGAACTTCCACCTCAAATTCAGATTCCTGGAACCACTGGAAGGAGCCATTGCATTATATTCAAGATCCCATCAGTGGAAGTCAAAGTTCAAAGCACTTGATTGAAGCCATAACATTAAGAAAGTAGGCCTGTTGGTAGTTATTCTGAACTTGGAATGAAGATAAATAATAAGACATAGACCCCTTGCTCCAGTGACGGGGCCCAGATATGGCCTGGTATTTTTTGCTAGTACTATATCTCCAGAGTTCATATAAATCAATTTGCAGAGACATTATTTATTTCTCTTTCCAAGACAATTTGCCAGAATGAGGTCAGAAAGAAAGATTAATATGACAGCTAATACTGCAGCAAGAAGAAAACCATTTCACAATTAGGGTCTGATCTTAAAGAGGCAGGTATTTTTGCTTTGCCAGAAAATATTAACTTCATACTTCCCATTAATGAACCTGGCAGATTCTAAGTGTGTCCAGTGGCAGTGAAGAAAAATGGCTCTTGTGGAGGCCTTGGGTTCAATATCTTAGAATGATAATTCTCCTAAAGTCTTTGATCCTGAGTCTCATGTCTTCTGAAAACAGAAAAACATCATGAAGTTGTATGAGGATTAAAATAAAGAATTGGTTAAAATACAGATAACATGGTACTTATACAATGAAATATGATTCTGTCACAAGTAAACATGAAATGTCATCATTTGTGACAACCCGGATTGGAGCTGGAGGACCGTATGTTACAGGAAACAAGCCAGGCCTAGAAAGACAAATGTCACATGATCTCATTCACGTGTGGAATCTAGAAATGTTGGTTTCATAGAAGTTGTGAGTTAGGATACTGATTACCAGAGACCGGGCAGAGTGTGGAGGAGAAGAGTGGGGAGAATATTGGATACAGGTACAATGTTATGCTGAGCACAAATAAGTGCTAGTGTGACAATAGTTAAGAATAATGCATGCATTATATATTTCAGTCAGAAGAAAAGGATTTCAGTGTACTCACCATAAAGAAAGGATAAAAGTTTCAGGTGATGGATATGCTAATTACCATAAGTTGATCATTACCCAATATATCCATGAATTAAAACATCACATTTACCTCATAAATGTGTTTAAATATTATGTCAATCAAAATTAATTCATACAAAATGAAAGTAGGTAGGTGGTGGAGTCCCTGTAAGAGTAGCTCTTTAACAAAGAGCAGGTGTTTGATAACTAGCTTCTATGATAAAGGACAGACTCCACTCCTTACAAGCTTTCTTGTCTAAAAAATCAAACACAGGTCTAAGGGGAAATTTGTACTGTGCTTTTATATTTTAAAGCTTATGAACTTTTGTCGCATATTATTTTTAAAAAAGCTCCACAGATAAACAGAGCATGTAGTATTTTCTTCTTATACTTCAGAGAAATAAACTTAGTCACAGAATTGGGTGATACACCAGAAAGATTATAAAACGTAAAGTGAGGAAGTTTGGTGAAATTCACAATATAGCCACTAACTGTTGTATATCCCTCAGCATTTCACCCTCCTGCATGAAAGATAAAAATACTGACCTAGATGTTCACCATGTTCTGAAAAATCCTGATTGTGACGATTTGCCCCAGCCTAGGCAGGGACAAAATTATAAACTAAATTTGAGGTTATGTAGTTATTAAGTGGTATGGTTTTCCTCACTTGATCATATTGCTGTTTTTGCAGTTGTTTGCAGCATTGATCCCCTATTTTATATGATGAAATTCAAATTCACTTGCCCTTTAAAATCCAACTGCTAAATGTACGTGTCTTACAGTTAATGTTGCTCAACTACCAATGATTTGTTGTAACTGCGTGGGGGACACACATAAATCAAAAACACATTTAGAGCTCTGTCCAAATTATAAATTCAATAACTCGGGTGCAAATTATAAATCAAATGACTACTGTGCAACTGTCAATCAATTGAAATAGATTAATAACCTCAACTGAAGTGATTTGATGAACTACAGGAGTTATGGGAACTGCAAGATTTCAGCTCTAATTTGAGAATTTTTCTAGGGCTGGCAAAATACTTCTGTACACCAGATAATAGGAACAGAAAAATTTACAGAACACACACCTTGAGCTTGCATAGGGTTTCATTTTGTTTTCACCTCTCCAGTGGATATGATTTTATAGGTGAAAGATCAGAGAGGTGAAGCAGTTTTCCCCATGATTCAAAGCACCTGGGGAGTCTTCCCTGGTGTAGAGCTCTTAACCACGGCACTACACTACTGATGCTACAGTTCCACATGGAGGGCAACTGGTAGGTGGAATCATGTAGTTGGAAACCATATCTATGGGCTAGAGGATTTAAAGATTCCATGAAATCCAAAGTATGGTGGATTTGTTTTAATTATGAACTGTTTAATTTCCTTGCTCAAATGAATTATTTCATATTAGGATTCTTCAGTCCACCTGTGTATCTTTCATGACTTAACAGAAATATAAGTTTATGGTAATTCAAATTAGATGCTTTGCCTTTTCTTTTTCTTTTCACTTTTTCTTTTCTTTTTAAATGACCTCCTGAGTCACTTATCCACTACCCGCACTTTCCTCTTCTGGGGATGCAGGAGATCTTGAGCCAAGTTATGGGATTTACTGAGGGTTAAAACAAAAGTGATGCTATGCCAATAGCTCAATGTTTAGTTTCCCATAGATCATATTTTAGATCGCAGTAATGAAATTTTATAAACTCAGGTGAGTCGAGTAATTCCTGCAAGATAGACTCTGTGCTAGCTCTCCAGATATGCACTATCTTTCTAAGTCTCAAAACTTATGAGAAGACTCTTTCATTAGCATTGGGACTTTAGTGGTCAAGAGCTCTATGGAGTTGCCTGGGTTGAACATCCATGGCCTGTCATACAGAAACGTAAGTGATTTTACTGACCTCATATTCCAGCTTATGAGAGAAGAAATGCAAAATCTCAGACTGTTGACATCCCAAAGGAAATATGTCTCACAAAGACCTACGAGGGTTAACCTCTCTCCAGGCTGCAGTAACTTTCAACATTCTGCATAACCCATTGGCCAGTGAGAATCTTGTAGTTCCAACCTTCGCAAGACCATTGTCTGGAAAGAGGGGAGAAGGAGCAGAGATTTGGCCTCACCCAGCACCTCCCACGTTACATTCAGCATTAGTGGTTTTATGCTTGTGTAGCAGTAGCAGAAACAGCAGCAGCAGCCATGCTACATCCTTGGGATATTTATCTCCAGCCAATAAATCTTGGAACAACTCCAGGAAGCCTATAACCTGAACTCAGAATCCTGTGGAGATTTCACAAGCCCCAGGCGCTAAATCCACTTGCTAGCCACTTAAAAAGTAGCAGGGGTGTATCCTAGTTACCTCAGGAGATGGTGGAACATGGTAAAGGCGCAGAGAAAACACTGGTTGACACAAAGAATACTGAGTGCTAGCAAACAAATTCATCTAACAGAATGAAGGGAAAGGGACGCGAGCCCTACCGAGAGCTGAGATACTCCCCATACGTCCTATGCCCCAAGACAGCATGGTCCCTGCCACTCCTGTGTGATGGCTGTGAAATCAGCCTAATCGCGGGGATCATTTCATTGCACCTGCACAAAGATGAAGAATTTAAGCCACTTTATGAGACAGCAGGATCTGAACGAAGCCAACTGATGCAGGCAGATCCAACTTCAGGCCTCCTTTCAGCACGGTACAGGTGTATAACAGCACAGTCTGGAGGTCTCGGAAAAGCAGTCAGAAGTTACCTAGAGCAAACGAAAAGGAGGCGGACTTTCTTATTACTGCCTTCTAGCTCCAATCCTTGTAAAATATCCCATATAATATAATAATCTATTTGTACAACTTAAAGAATAGTAATTTTTATGGGTGGTTAGGAAATAGAAAATCACCTTTACCTCTGGTGTATTTCCCCTCTTCCTACTCAAGGTAACTACTAGTATCAATTTAATGCTATTAATTTCCTTAATTTTTCAAGACACATCTTTTTTTTTTTTTACTTTTAATCAGGGAAAATTACACATAATTAAATTTACTGCCTTACCTAGTTTAAATATATGGTTCAGTAGTACTGAGGACTTACATTGCTATGAAATTCATCTTATAGAATTCTGCAGCTTTCCAAACGGAACCTCTGCACCCATTCAGCACAACTCCCCAGCTCTCCTCCACCCAGGGTCACACAGTCTATTCCCTGTTTCTGTGAATTTCACTATTCCTAGTTCCTCATGTAAGGAATAGTGGGATTATAGTCTTTTTTCTTTTAGTGACTGGTTTGTGTCACTTAGCTGAGTGTCTCCAAGGTTTATCTATTCTGTATGATGTTCACAGTTTCTTTTATAAGTTTGAGTGTTTTAGTCAGGTTTTTAAAATTTTTTAACCACCATCCCCAAAGGACATGACAAAAACAGTTAGAGGAGGAAAAGTTTATTGGGGGCTCACGGTTTCAGAGGTCTCAATCCATGGATGGCCAACTCGTTGCTTAGGGACCGAGATGTGGCGGAAGAATGTGGTGGAGGAAAGCACCTCAGAACACCAAACCAGGAAGCAGAGAGCGAGCTCCACTATCCAAGGACAAAATATATATCCCAAAGGCCTGCCCCTAATGACCCACTTCCTCCAGCTACACCTCACCTGCCTACAGTGACCCAGTTAATCCCTGTCAAGGGATTAATGCACTAATTAGGATAAGGTTCTAATACCCCAATCATTGCACTCTGAACTTTTTTAATTTGTCTCACACATGAGCTTTTGATGGACACCTCATATCTAAACCATAAATAAACCATTCACTTTACTGTGAATGAAAATATTTCTAAATAATATATTATTTATTTATGTATTTTTGTTAATCATTATAGTTTGAGTTGCATCTATGCTTGCTAACAGAGCTTATTTTCACTGTTAGCTTGAATTCCACAGTATAATACTAACTACTCATGAAGGACATTGAGTTCTTTCAACTTTTTCTTGCTAATATGGACATGCTAACTTTAACATTTTTTCATACTTCTCCTGACATATTGTCAAGAGGCTTCTTAACATTATGACTAAAATATGAAAAACATTAGAAACACCTGGAAAGCTTTATAGTCATACATAATACTAGAACTCTAAATCAAATTCTGCAATTATCAAGAACTCTTTGTAATTTGTTACACATTAAAACCTGAGAAACACTTCTCTAGAGCCATGTGATCCTATATGGTAGTCACTACACATGAACTCAAACTGTGGCTAGTCTGTATTAGATACACCAAAAATAGAAACACTGGATTTCAAAGACAGTGTACTGCAAAACTTATCATTAATAATTTTATATTGATGGCATATTGAAATGGTTATCTTTTGTAAATATGACGTGAAATAAAATATTGGTTTAAATTAATTTATATGTTTCTTTTTACTTTTATAATAATATTATTTGGCATTAATCACAAATTGCACAGGTTCAGTTTTGGTTCCTCTTAATGACCGTATGACTTTGAGGCACATATTCAACTTCTCTGAGCTGGAAGTTGCTCTTATATGAAATATGATGATGATAGTGATTAATAATACCATAGTTATTCTGATGCTTAAATGAGATAATATACCTATTGTCACATAATAGTGTTTTATATTTATTTCATAATTTATTTATTTATTTATACTTATTATTTAACCCAGAACACTTTACCACTCAGCCACAGTCCCAGACCATTTTATTTATTTTTTAAATTTTGAGACAGGATCTTACTAAGTTGCTTTGGGCCTCACTAAATATCTGAGGTTGGCTTTGAACTTGCAATTTTCCTGCCTGAGCCTCCAGAGTCATTGGGACTATAAGTGTGAGCCACTGTGATCTCCTATTTTAACTTTTTTTTCTGAGTGGTGCTAAATGAGTCACTATATTTATTTATCACATGATAGTGTTTTATATTTGCATTTTATATTTTGGTCTTTAATATAAGTGACGTAAGTTTTGCTTTTACATGTATATAAGATTATATATTACATATATATAATTATATACCTTTTTTGTGTGTGTGGTAATGGGGATTTAACCAAGGCTTTGTGCATATAAGGCAAGCACTCTACCAACTGAGGTATATCCCCAGACCTATACTTTACATACACATATATATGCATATATAAAATACATTATATATATATATATATAATCTGCAGACTTAAAATCATCTATTGAAAAGCTGCTACTTCCTCATGGATGGGACATGCCATCCTGTTCTGTCAAAAATTATTTCTGGACTTTTATTATGTGGTCTATTTTCCTATTTGCTAATCTGTATCAAATTTCTATTTATCTTTCCCCCCAACATCATTCCTGTTATGAGTAGCTCTTAAAAGTTTTGGAATCTCCAATAAAAATTCCCTATAAAGTGCTTATTCTATAAGCAAGTCTTGGGTACCTGACCCTTGGCTACACATATCTGGGCAGCTGTCCATTTCCAGCCGCCCTCAACCATGGTCCCTCCAAAAACACAAGCAGAAGTGATGGTACATTAAATAAAATGTGTCATATCTGCAGATGAGTTTGGGGAGAATTACTCTCTTTGTGATAGAGACTATTCCAATCCATCATGTTCCATGCTTCTTAATTTGTTAGGAACTTTTTAATGTTATAGCATAGAATTTAGTGTTCTCCACAAGGGAATGGACATTTCTTGCTACATTTTTGATGGTTTCCTTTTGTAGATGTTATGAAACATTTTTTAAAAGTAATTTTATCAATTTTTTTAAAAGTAATTGTATCAATTTACACTCTTCCTGCAATATGTAAGTTCCAGTTCCTCTACATCCTTACCAATACTTGATATTTGGGATTATTTTAGTTTTAGCCATTCTGTTGCTAAGCTCTATTTCTAACTCTTTTTAAGGTAATTTTTATTATTTTTCAACTGTGGTCAATCAACAGGCAGAAGGTAGATATTGCATCCTTGATGATTGAATTACATCTCAATACATACAATAATGTAGAGGAATTAAAAAATACCCAAGGTGCCGTCTTGCCCTTTCTCTCTCTCTCTCTCTTTCTCTCTTCTATCACCTCTCTCTCTCTCTCTCTCGCTCACATACACCTCCCTCCCCACATATATATCTATATATCCCCACTTGAAAATGGAATAAATGATATAACTACTTGTTAATTACTGCAATTTGCATGCCAAATGAAAGCCCAGCTGCAACATAGACTAAATGCCAGAGATATCAGTTCCAATTAAAATGTGATTTCCAACTATGAGCAGGAGACTACAGAGCACCATAAGGTATGCAACTAATGTTTGAGGATTGGGCAACTTCTCTTCTCCTAGGACTAAGGCTCCAAGGTAGGGAATTAGAACTAAACATATTTTTTACTCTGACAAATACCAAAGGAAGCAAGAATTCCAAAGGAGTTGTAAATATGAAAACTGCAATTGTATGAGCTAAAAAACAAATTAAGTTCTGCTTATAGGAATCCTACAAGAATAAATGAAAATATGGTATTTTAGTTGATTCTTCAAGGAAGATAATTTCAATGAGTAGAAATAAGTGCTATGGTTTTTTATGTTGAAAAAGAGCATCAGAAAAGACTCTTATTGTCTTATAGAAGTCAATGCATTAATTGAATGATTGGTTTTAAGTGGAAAATAGTTTCATTTGCTTGAAATGAAGTTTTGGAAGAAAAGGTCAGTCCCTGGTGAACAGTTGGAATCTTCACTGATCAAATACTAGAATAAGTGAATAGAAAGATGAAAAAAATGAATGATTATATTAATGAGCAAAGAATAAATAAATGCATAATAGAGGCATGTAGGATCATAGATATGCAGGGGTCCATTACAGTGTTTCATATCTTGTGAGTCAACCACTGATTACCCTCTTTTTCCAGAATGTCTTCTCAAAAATATTTTTATCATGAACTGTCCTGTTCTTACAGAGACCTTTTGGAAACAAAATGGAATTTTCCTTACTCTCCAATACTATAATGATAATATGTCTTTCTTGGCAAAATGGCAACTTTGTGTACAGATATTCATAAGAGACCTGAGCTCCTTTAACTCAGAGGTCCTCATCTATGGTGCACACTCAACGTGAGTGCCGTAATCCTGGTACCTCCACTTTGGATTTACAAATGCAAACACTATGCTCATGTTGCTCACTCTGCTGCGAGCAAGAAATCTCTCTTACCCACGTCTTGTGTCTTCTACCAGCATCCCTGTAACTTTGGAAGACGAGCTTGTAAGCTTCCATACAGCATAAAATCTGACTTTTCTTAACAAAGGTAAACCTGAAGAACTATGTCAAGAGTATTTGGTGACCTCTGAGATGTTGGGCTGAATTTAGCATTTAAATTAATTTTAATGGAAAATAATTATTTTGAAAAATGGTTTTTGTAGTATTTTGTAGTTTGAAGCATCATGCATGAGTTTGTCAGTATGAACATAAAACACCAACAGACTATATTCCTGGAAATGAGGAAATCTGGATTCTAGACCATAAGTCTGTCTTTTTAATTCTACCTCCCTGAGCTTCAGTACCATAATTTATAAAATGGGTCACTGGATGGCTTCTGACTTTTCTTTTATACTCTCAGAAATTTTAGAGAGAGAGAGAAGTAGAGAGAAATGAGAGAGATTTGTAATTGTTTATCTTATGTCTGCTTCTAGATAAATATTATGTTCAGGAAATGTGTAAAAAAGAAACTTTAGACAATGCAAGAGTTACTCCCTAATTTATATATTTCTTATAGCTAAAGTCCTAGTGATTGTGTAGACATCTGGTAAAAGATCATTTTATAGATATTTACAAATCAAAAGGGTGGCAAATACAGAGTAATATCTAATTAGCTAGATAATCTCAGGAGAGAAAAAAGAAGGCAGCAGTGTATTTGGTGAGGATTTTCTCTTTCTCCATTTCTTTAAGGAAATGAGCAACAGTCTAGATTAGCATAAATAAAAATGAGAATTTTTGTGCTGGTGAAAATATCTTATTAAAAGTTTTCTTATGTTGTTTTGTGTCAGTGCCTACACTAGAAATACCAATATTTGACTTTAGCATAACACAGAAAATGTCTGAATATTGCAGTAGGAGTACAAGAAAAGATGAACTTTATTTCTAAGTAATAAACTTCATCTTTTCTTGCTAAAATCAGAAAATGTATTTATAATATTTCCTGAGAAAAGAAATATAAATCATTTACACAAATTTATCCCCTGGAAATACAGCCTGCTATTGCTCTTTGGGACAATATCTACTTTAGTTATTTATTAGTATTTATTAATATTCTTCAACATTTCCCCTTTGGGCATTTTATCCTAAAAGATACAAATGCTAACTATATAAATTGAACACTGTACAGAGAACACTTTATGCTTCATCTAAATATATTTGTCACCTGTACAGAAGCTGTAATCTCAGAAAAAGGACACAGCAAGGTTCCATAAATGTTAGTCCTTCATAGATGATTGCTCATAAATGAAGGCTATTTTAAAATGCTTTGTGCATGAGCGTAACTTCAGACCAGTTGACTTCTCTCACAGGAAAAAACAAATGATGGCAGAGATAAAGAAAGGAATGAATGTGTTAATAGCACAGACAAAACTGAGGCATGGAAGTGTTTATCATACTGAGTTCACACTTCACATTGCATACATGTATTGAGTTATAATGTGGCCCATAAATATGCACAAATGTTATGTCTCAAAAATAACTAAGAAATGAGATGATGTACTTTTAATCCAGATAATTATGGATTTGTCATTTTTCCAGTAAATTATATAAAAATTCATTACCCATTTTTAAGGTGTATTTCACTTCCTGTCCTTTCTTGCTTCAATTTCTGCCAGAATAAATCTGTAGATACCAGAGTACCATTCAGGATCACATGTGTGTAAGTGTTTGTACATGTATTAGCAAAAGAGAGAGAGAAAGACAAAGAACATATAAAATTGCAGTCTGGAGATTCCATGTCTGGATAGAATTACGTGTCATGGATAAATTTAAAAAAACATGCATTATGCCATCCTTGCCTTTGATAAATCTATGGGAACATCAGAAACAAAGGACAGTATAGTAGTATACAATTAAACCCCGAAAGATGACACTCTTGGATCTCTAGTGACACGATCACAACTATGCATGCTGCAGGAATTCAAGCACAAACAAGATTGCTTGCTTCTGAGTGTCCAGTGGAGCTTAATGAGAAGGCTGACACTCAGCTGATATTGAAGGATTTAAAGAACCAAAAAGAATCTAACAATTAGATGATCAGTTAGAATTCTCTGAGTAAATTAATATCTAATAAAAGAGAATGAATGAAAACAGAAGAAATTAATAAATGTCAAATATGATTTTTTTCCTTCCTCTTGTTTGATTTTATTGAACACCTTTCTAAGTACATTGCATTAGTTTCTATATAACATTGGTAATGCATTGTATGGGAGTTGTCAGGACCATAAACTTCCAGTTTACAAATGATATGAACCACAAGAAATCATCTGAGTATATTTCTCATGTGACAAGTATTATGAATATTTTTGGCAAAAACACAAATTGTATTTCAAGAGTAACTGTAAAACAAAAACTGATTTTTTTCAAAGACATAGCTAATTCATTTGACCTAGTTTGCTTTTCTAACCCTTAGGTACAATTAGCGCTTATTTGAAGAGACATGGTGTGTTGCTCCTAATACACAGAGTAGATGTTCTGGAGAGAAAATAAAGCATCTCTCTCATGCCTTATAAATACAGCTAAGGAAAACAGGAGGAATCACTTAAGAAAGAGGACATATTCTTCTGGGATGGACAAGGTTCCTGGGTACCTTGTGGTCTCTTGCTGGTCTCTTGTTGTTAGCTCGTTTGACTTAAGCACTGCTGTTGTCCTATTTACAGAAGAAGGAGAGATGATTCAGAAGAAGGGGGAAAGTGTCAACCATTGAAGGGATATGGGCAGTGTGACCAGAATGGAGAAACCTAAAGACATAGAAGGATGAAAATCTATCACTAAACCACATGCCATGAACCTGCTGGAGGTCAGTGCTGGGTAGATAATTTGATACAAAATATGCTTCAATAAAAATGGTGAAAGAATAAATTAATTCATAATCTCATAACTCTGTATGTCAGATACATTGTAATTGAATGTCAAAAAAAAGTAGCTACCAGGTAAGTCAGTATGTAGCCCTCCCTTCCTTACAATGAGTAGTTACTCTACAAGGAAAAAAACACATTCTTTGTTTTCATATGGCTGTAATGATAGAGAATATATCTGCAGATGTTAAAGAAGATAGAGGGTATAAACATTCCATACCACTTTACTGATAGGTTCGAAGCACAAATTGAGTGATAGTTTAATTAAATCAATAACAAACAGCATCCGGCTTTTACTAGCTTACAGTTTTATGATTCAACTGAGAACCAGAAACTGAATTCATAGATAACCCAGGCAGGTTTGCAATTAGGATTAGTGTAGCCCGTCAAGTAGAGTAAAATATTCTAAAATACATAGTGAAAACACTGCCAAATGCAATAATACCATTAATGGAGATATAGTTGATTTTTAGAATCACCATCTAATGGCATTTTGCAAAAGTGAATATAAATGCATTTAGTATTGATTTGGTTTACCTCACCTTGATTCTGACTCGGCTCTCTAATTTATTCAATGTTTTTTACAAATAACTAAACCTGTTTCTAAATTCTTTAGCATAAAACATTTACTAAATTTTGAAGTCTAGAGAGGAAAATGCAAAAGGCTGAGTTAAACATAGTTTTTTAAATCTGTGGTCAGCTGAATGTCTCATTGGGAGATGGAATATAAAAAATATCATAAAACCATCTGTCTCAATTAGCGCAACTTCAGCAAGTAAATAAAATAGAAATATCATAAAAGTAAATTTTGCAAGAGGGAAAAGATATACCCAATTAGATTCTATGGATCAACAACAATGATTTATGGTCTATTAGGGTACTTGGGGTTGTGTAGGAGTGAAGGATTCTACAATTTTAAAATGAAGTTTCAAAGCAGGAAAAGTTTAGGTTTATATCAGTGCTTATTTATGTACAGAAACCAAATAGGATAACATTAACTATATGATAATTAGGTAGTTGCTGAGATGAAATAGTCAGTAGAGTGCATAAAATCCCACTTCTTCTAAAATATTGCAGCCATTTACTAACTCTAACTTTGGGGGGTAGGTGTCGAGGATTAAACTCAGGAGTACCCGACTACTGAGGCACATCCCCAGCCCTATTTTGTGTTTTATTTTGAGACAAGGTCTCACTGAGTTGCTCAGCACCTCGCCTTTGCTGAAGCTGGCTTTGAACTTGAGATTCTCCTGTCTCGGCCTCCCAAAGTGCTGGGATTACAGGCATGAGCCACATTTCTTCTTATCCACAGTTTTGTTTTCCTCGGTTTCAGTTTCCCAGTGTCAGGCATGGTTTAAAAGATATTAAACAGAAAATTGTAGAAATAAAAAATCCTATTTTAAATTGTTCATCATTCTGAGAAGCAAGATGAAATCTCACACTGTACTCTCTGTTCCATTGGGATGTGAATCATCCTTTTATGCAATGTATCCACACTGTATGTTCTACCTTCATGTTAGTCACTTAGTAGCTATATAGGCTATCAGATCAACTCTCAAGGTATTGCAGTACTTGTGCTCCTTGTGCTCAGGTAACCTTTGCTTTATGTGATCATGCCTCCAAACTATAGGAGTAGTGATGCTGGCAATTTGGATATGCAAAGTAGAAGCCATAAATTGCTTTACAGCTTTCCTTTAACTGAACAGGTGATTTTTCTAACTTAATGAAAAAAGAAATAAATCACTTAATCTATGGAAAAAGATAAATCTTTCATCTAGGAAAATAAATGTGTTAAACTAGGAAAATAAATGTGTGCTAGTTTTTCTGACCTACTTCAAAGTACAAAAGTTAAAGCCACTATTTGTGACAATACTTTGTTAAGATAGAAAAGACACTGAATTTCTCTATGTATGCATGTTTAAGAAAATATAGTGGATAGTGGGTCTGGTACTAATTGTTTTAAGGCATCCACTGTGGGTCATGTGATGTGTAATAACATATTGATCCAGATTAATATACATATGTTATTTCAAATCCAAGTGTGGGTGAATATGATAACTTACGTTTAAAGTTGTTTTAATTTGGGATTCGTGGGAGTCATCAAATAAGAAAGATATAGCCATAAACCAAATAATGCCAGTGAGTGAATAAGTTTTTGCACTGCCTGCTCTATACCTCACAGACGTGCACCTGTATTTTGTGATCTTGTCAGATCAAACAAAGTGAAGTGTCTGTGGATGAGGATGATCAAGTACTATGGCTCTCTGCAGCTCCCTTCAGCCATACCAGCCCCAGAAGCAACTCGCCATCACAAAAGCAGTTCTACGTAGAGTTTTGTTGCTGTAACAGATTCTCTCTGCAGGATGATCAGATCATTTTAAAACACACTGGACCCACAGAAATGATAGATAACTAAATGAAAAAATTTTCTGTGTGAAGTTGGAGAAATTCTATGACTTCTTGAACCTCAAGTTTCTCATCTGTAGAACAGGGAATGCATGCCCCATAAAGTTGCTGCTGAATTGAATGAGTTGATATTTGGCAAGCAAATGAAGAAGAGCTGGGCTCGCATAGTTGTCCTCTGACTATGTGTAAGTGGCTGCGACAGTGATCATGGTGATGGTGATGAAGATTTCTCCTTATAGGGTGGAAGAAGTACATTTGCATTTTTCTGCATTTCTATCCATGAAAAGCGAGTGAGTGTCTCTGATATTCTAGGAATACTACCTTCAGAGACTATGTTTGAGGTCACCAAAATCTCAGGTTTGAGCAATGACTTATGAAACCCAGCTACTGACACTGGAGTTTTATGTACCAATAACCAGTGTCAACCATCACTACAAAAGTAAAGTCTCCTATAAAATGTCTTATGCTTCCCTAATGCCATGTTTTTCCTTTGTGACTTTCTTTTTCCTTCAAGCCAATTTCAAATATTCATTTAACTTCATTTCACTTTTATGAAAATATATGATGGAAAAAATAGAATATGCCATGATAAGCCCAAGGCTTAAACTCCCTTAAGAAATTTTCAGGTCATATTCTATAATCTCTCCTCTTTCACTCCCTGCACTGGATTTGAAAAGGCAGCAGCTGAAGAAAAACTTTGCATATTTCAAATTTTGGCTGGGAGCCAGCCAACTCTGCTACTTAGAGGATGCTGTGAAGCTGGCAATTTATTTATTCCAGCATAGACGCAACTGTGGCAGTTCTATTGTTCCTCTAGACTCATCCTGTTGATAGCTAACAGGCTCTAGTATTTACTTGTTTAATGTAGCATGTTCCAATTTTATAAAACAATTTTCTTTCACCAAAAATCTAAAAATCAAATGTCCGTAAGGATTTTATCTAATCTTGTGTTTTCAACTGTACCTTTACAATAACAACTGTCAAATAGACATGTACATTCATGTTCTTTTCCAAGGTTCAGATATTTATTTTCATTTTCATGTAGGATATTTGTAAGTTCACTGTAATGATAGTAGTAGTATAAATAAGAAATAATAATAATAATTATCATTAATAATAATGACTATTCAGTAACTTAGCTGGCACTCATGGTTACTCTAGATTTTTATAATGATGCTCAGATATATTGAGTAATTCTGGAAATCTACAGTTAGCAATGGAGAAATATTTGCACCACCTCTAAAACAATGTTTTATACCTCGTAATCCTTAGTTCCTATAATACAACCTGTGTTGCAATTTATAGTCTCCAGGTTTGACTATGTATTTTATTTTTGAGAGTCCTATCAAGTTGCACCTTTTCTTTCCATCAGCACTGCCCTATTCTCAGGAAAAGTCTTTATTATGGTTTTATTATATCGATATTATTCATACTCCAAATAGTTCTTCATTTCTTTTTCCCTTTTGCTCTGAAGATAAAAAGGGTCATCTGGAAAAAAAGAAAAGAAAAGGAAAATAACAAATCATGTTTTTCTTACTTGAAAGATTGGGTTTTTGTTTTGTTTTGTTTTTTCTGTTTGAAGGGATGAAAACTCAAATAGTTTGCCTAATTGCAGCGCACGCACACTGACACCCACTGGGCATGTCCACCAGTCTCCCAGCCTTGGAGCTGCATTAGGATGCTCGCTATCTTCAAGTCCATAAAGTCTTTCACGGCTCCCAGGGCCTATGCAGGTATTCCTCCTGGCCAGAGTCTCCTTCTTTAGCCCCTTTCTCATTGACAATACCTAAACCTGCTAAACCTCAGCTTCAGATCCCCCTGCCCCCCATGCAAAAATTCGGCTGTCTGCACTCTGGAACAGTGCTGGCTTCCTCCCTTGGTTCCTTACCTCTGTGACATACCCATGGTTTCATGGATCACGTGGTACCCTCATTTGTCTGCTTATTTACCCATTATGTAGATGAGTGGATAGAATGAATCAAACTTTACTTAACGTTCTTGCGTGCATTGAATTAAGAAGAATCACTGTGTTCAGAGTCTAGAGAGCAGGATCTACTTCTGACTTTTCTACTTTGCAATTCTGGAAAATGCTATTAACCAGCATGTGTACTCAGGGTATTAATATAGCACCTTCCTGGGAGCTGAGGTTTGCAAGAGATTCTTATTCAACTTGCCTTTTAGCTTAAAGTCCTATGATTCTATGAACTAGTAATTTGAAATATTCTCTCAATAGGTCATTATCCAGAGAAAAAGAGTTATATTGAATATATTTTATCTAAAGAATATATATCTATGCCCTGTCTTGTCATTTACTTTTTGCTTCATCTCTATTATATGCAACTCTTTCATTTTGCTCAGGGCATTCATTGTAAAATGTTAGGATAGTCACAAAAATGCCGAAGAGAAACACATTTTGCCCCTGGTTAGTAATAAGAATCTATTAGTGCTTTATCATCCTGGTCGACAAGTATACACAGGCACTGAGTGAAATGTTGAGCCAGTTCCAGCATTAATCATCTGAAACAGCTAAGGAAATATTGCATATTTAACTTAATCCACAATACAATAAATCAGCAATCTATGAATCTCTAACATTATTTCAACTCACTATCAGATCCAAATGATTATTTATAAAATACACAACACTGCTGATAAATAGAAATCATTTTCTGGTTTGGAAAATGGTATGGCTAACTTGAAAATATTTGATTTCTGATTTGGGCAATCTTTTGATTCCATTTAGCCTTAGCATTTCTTAAATTTTCTCCATATTATTATAAAGAAGTGGCTGAAAGAACATATTATTTATATTATCAGTTCAGATGTATAACTGAGTCTCAAAATACTAGTGCATTTAACATTGTAGAGATTAACTTTTCCTTCATCTAAAAAACCTGTGTGTGCAATCTAAGGTGACACAAAGGTGCCGCAGCAGCAATCATTAGAGACCAGAGCCTTCTCTCAAATTACTCTGCCAAATTCACCTTGAACTTTCAATTTATAGTCCAAGATGTCTGGCTCTCCCTAGCTAATTTGCATTGCAGCCAGTGGGAAAAGAGATAAAAGGAATGTGCTGGAAATAACCCTTCACTTTAAAGACATCACCAGTAGTGCAAAACCACTTCTGCTTACATCCATTAGCTTGAATTTGCTGGGCATGTGGCCCTACCTTCCCCTAAGGGAGGCAGATAAATGTAGTGATGATGGCCATACACCCAACTTTTATTCAGATATTCTATTACTAAAGGAAGAAAGTGATAATGGAGAGTATTTGAGGGCTGTAGCCAAAAAATACATCAATAAAACACGAGCATTTCACTGCCTGAATGGAGATTGAGTAACACAGATTCCACTGCAATTAGCATGATTTGAAGTCAAAAATATAAACTTTTTAATTAGCAGTTGTTAAAATATACTTTCATGCAACTTTTTTCCAAAGATTATCAAAGTGATTAATAAATACCACAATAATAGGAATGGAAAAATATGAAAAGAGTTGATGGTTGCTTTTCAATATTTCAGTTCCCTCCCTCCAGAAGAAACTTAGGAAGATTTAGCCAGGCTCCAAGAACCCACTATGGACATAGTTTGTGATGTACTGTGCAGTTCTTTGTGCAGCAGTATTGGTGGGAAAATGCTAGCAAAGTTAAGTTACTCAGCAGAGCCGGGTTTAATGATCCACAGAAGTGAATGCAATCAGTGATAACACTAATAATGACTCAAGCAGAATATTGAGAACAGGAATATATCACTAAGTTTCAAATGGAAAAAATTTGAATATAGACTGAATGACAGACTAGGGAAGGTATATTATTTAATATGAGTACTCATTGTACTAGCCTGTTTTGTTACTCTAATAAAACACTAAATACGGGCTAACTTTATAAAGAGAAAGAGGTTTATGTGTCTTATAGTTTTGGAGGCTGAAAGTCCGTACAGCATGGTATAATTTCTGGCTATGATACCCCTTGGCTATGTCACCTCATGGTGGATGGCAATGGCAGAATTACATCTGGGAAGATGTAATTCTGATCACACCTTAAAGCAGGAAATTAGCCACTTGGGGGCCAGGTTCAGGATTTATAACAACTCATTTTTGGATTACTCTTTCTAGGAGATCAATATTTCTTATATAGCCCCCAATGAACTAAGGAACTCTCAGGAAAGCCATATTTTAAAAATTCCATCAGCTTTTAACTCATCACATTGGAGACCAAGATTCCAACACAAGAAGCTTTGGGGAACACACTTAAACCACAGCATTCTATCCTTGACCTCTTTCGTTTGTACCCCAATAGTCCCAAAGTCATACCTTTTTCATCATCCTTGAAAAATCCCAGTTTGAAGTCTCCTCTGAGAATCAAAGTAAATTCCTACAGTTGTAAGCTGTGGAAAAGATTTTTAAATTTACAAAATTCTAAAATACAATGGAAGGAATGGTACAGGGTACACATTGCTTTTTCAAAGGGAAAAATGCAGAATTAGAAAGGAGTGAGTGGGCCAAAATAAGATCAAAACCCAAGCAGACATTAAATCCCCAATTTCCAAGTGCTACATGTGTGAATGTGGTAGTGAGAAATGGGCCTCCAAGACCTTATGCAGCCCTGTCCCCGTGGCTTTTCTGGTTACTGTGATTGCTCACTATGTCTGAATCCTGGTGTCAGGTGCCTTTTTGGAAAGCTGTAGCACATGCTCTTCACTCTATCATTTTGGCATCTCCTACTGTGGCTCTGTTTCCACAGACCCATGAAGCATGGCCTCATTGAGGGTTCTTTGCAGGTGTCCCAATCCTGTGGTAAACCTCTGCCTGGCTTCCCAGGGTCTCCTCTGAAATCTTGGTGGAAGCCACCAAGTGTCATAACTTCATTCAGCACACTTGCTGAGCTAGCACCACATGGATGTCACCAAAGTCTGCCATTGACTGTGGACTTTCTTGAATCTCAGCTATAGATACAAAACTGTTTGACAAACAGAAAGAGAGAGAGAGAAGAAATTAAAAAAAGAATAGAATCCCAGGGTGGCCCTGTGAGCCCATGGAGAGCACATCTTCACTCTTTCCTGAAATAAACATTCTGTAAAGGTACCCTGAGTCTGATGGAATAAGACAAAGAGGCACTTGAAGATTTTTTTTTCCTTTTCTGAATGCAAGGTAACTGTCAACCCTCTACCTACATTAATCACCTTAGCAAGCAGTGCTCTGCTGCATTCTCCCTGAACTCAAAATTGCATGCTTCAACACACCCTGAAACCTAAGTGGTATTGAAATTTCTTCCACTGAATAATACAATGAATGAGATAGAAAATTAAGTAGAAATCTCCAATAGCAGACTCAAACAAACAGAAGAAAGAATCAGCAAGCTTGAAGACACATCATTTGAAGAAACTCAGAGAAATGGGACATATGGGACACTATTAAAGAATGCATTGATGTATTCAAGAAAAAGAAGAGAAAAAAGAAAGAACGGAGGTTATTTTATTTTTTCTTTTGAGAGAGGGTACCAACGATTGAACTCAGGAGCACTAAACCACTGAGTCACATCCTCTGCCCTATTTTGTATTTTATTTAAAGATAGGGTCTCACTGAATTGCTTAACACCTCGCTTTTGCTGAGGCTGCCTTTGAACTCATGATCCTCCTGCTTCAGCCTCCCTGGCTGCTAGAAGTACAAAAGCTTATTTTAAAAAACAATTGGAAACTTTCAAATCTGGAGAGGGAAATGAACATCCAAATTCATCAAGTCCAAAGGACTTCAAACAGATATTATGTAAAGAGGCATGAAGTACATGAAGACACATTGCAATAAAATTGTTAAAAAGTAAAGACAAAGACAGAATTCACAAAGAATTGGGATGAAAGTGATTTGTTACATAAAAGAAAACCATCATAACTCTGTCAATTGATTTTGCAACTGGAACTTGCAAAGCCAGAAAGATTTGGGTGAATATTGAAAGTACTTAAAAAAAAGATTCTACAGACCAAGAATACTATTCTTCAAAAAGCTGCTTCTTAAAATGAAGGAGAGATGAAGACATTGGGAAAAAAAAAAGCCTGTGCTAATTTATCACCACAAGACATGCTAAAGGAAGTAGTTACTCAAGTTGAAGTTAAAGCATACCTAAATGTAAAATGAAAGCATATTATATGTATATATATATAATATTATGCTTTTATATATATGTAAGATGCAGAATTATATGACCCTGTGATGGTGATGCATCAATCACTTTTACTTCTCTATAAAAGTTAAAAGAAAAATGTGCTAAGTATAGCTGTAATCATAAAAATTTCTTAATGAATGCATAATACAAAAAGAAGTAAATTCTAGTATCAGTAACAGTAGACATGAAGTAAAAATGTAGGATTTATCTATATTTTTGAAGTTATTATTAATAAAAATAAAATTTTGTAGGTATAAGATTTTCAAACACAAAGAAAAAAGCCCTATAATGGATATGAAAATATGAGGAGAAAATAAACTATTTCACAACAAAAATGAACATTTTACAGAGGAAGATTGCATGAAGTGAATAATAATTGAAGTACAAAAAAAAGTGGCAATTATATCATTACATGTCAATAATTATAGGTAAATGGATTAAATTCATCAATGAAAAGACATACATTAATGCAATGAATTTAAAACAGCATCAGAATGAAAGACAGTTATAAGAGATCACTCTAGACTTGAGGATTTGCACAGCCTGAATGTAAAGAGATGGGAAAAGATTTTCTATACAAATGGCAACCGAGTAAGAGCAAGATGCCTCTCCTTACATGAGATAGAGTGGACTTTAAGTCAAAAACTGTTGTAAGAGGCCAAGAAGACAATGCATGATACTACAGAGTCAATTCCACCAAAGACTAGCACAGCTAACAGTTGTGTTCTATTCTCTTGTAGCTACTGTTTCTATAAACATGCATCTAGCCAACATCAGAGCACTTAAAAATGTCATGTTAATAAGAAAAATGGAGGAACTCTGGATGCAGCATGGGGGAGGTGGGGGGTGGGAAAGGGGAATGGGTATAGTAAAGATGGTTGAATGAGATGGTCATCACTACCCTTGGTGCATGTATGAAGATACAATTGGTGTGACTTTATCTGGTTTGCAACCAGAGAAATGGAAAAACTGAGCTCTATATGTGTACTATGACTTGAAATGCAATTAAATAAACTAATGAAAAAAATGTCATGTTAAAATTGACATATGTGAAGGGAGAAGCAGCCACATGGCTGTGTGCTGTGTAAGAACATTTCAGTCAATGACAGACTGCACGTGCACTGGGGCCTAGGAAGTGATAATGGAGCTGAAGGATTCCTATTACCTGGACCTGTCATAGCCATTGTGGCATTGTGGAACAATGTAGTGATTTACTACAAACAAACCTGCTGTGTTGCCAGCCATACTCGATATAGCACTCAAGCTCATGCACATACATACTACTAGATGATGATGATACATGTCAGGGCTGGCTTATGGATACACCATAGTATATTTTTATTATTATTTTAAATGTAATATTTCCACTTGTAAAAAAAAGTTAACCATAAACTAATATGCTGCATAATGCCTGCAGCAGTCTCATACATCTTGTGTTTGGTCTGTGTCTCAATTGCATAATTTTCTCTTATGATTAATTTTGTGTTAATTTGTTCATCATGATTTTAGTGTCACTAGGCTATATATATAATTATGGATATGATAGCACTATATATAATATAAATAGCATAACAAATATGTATATTAATATATATGTGTGTATATATATACATATATATATATACACACACACACACATACATGGTACACTGCTGCCCCAGAAGATTCCAGCAACAGCTACAGAATGTACATTCTTTTCAAGTTCAGCTGGAACCTTGCCCAGGATAGGTTATGTATGATGCTATACAACAAAGCTGAACAAACTTAGGAAGACTGAAATCATTCCAATTATTTTTTCAAACTATAGTGGAATGAATCTAGAAACAGTAGCAAAGGAAATATAAAGAAGTACACATAGAGATGGAAATTAAACACACACTCTTAAACAACATTTGGATCAAATAATATATCAAAAACAAATCAGGAAATATTTTTCAATAAATGAAAAGGAAAATGAAATACAAAAGAACAATACAGCAAAATCAACAATAAAAGGGAATTGCATCATAACAAACATCTGCATTTACAAAGAAGGATCTCCAATGAACAGTTAACATTACTTCTCAAGGAATGAGGAAAAGAACAAACTCAGCCAAAAGTAGCAGAAGGAAGAATTTATTCAATATTAAAATAGAAAAAATATGAAATACAGAATAGAAAAACAGTAAAAACTTTACTAAACTAAGATTTGGGTCTTTGAAATTTCTAATTTTGTATTTGAAAATACAAAATGCAAAAAACAACTTGAATAACTAAGAAAAAGGAGAGAAGATTGATATAAAGAAAATAAGGAAGACACTACAAAAGATGCTGCAGAAATCTAACACATCGTAAGATGTGTCTATTATTGAATAGACAGTAATACACAAAATCACTGAACAAACTAAAATAAATTGCACATACAACCTACAAAGACTGATTCAAGGAGAAATATAAACCCCGAATAGAAAGTAATAAATAAGGATATTGAACCACTAATAAAAAACTTTCCAACAAAGAAAAACTCCAGGCCCAGATGGCTTCACAGGCAAACTTCCTCCAACAATTAAAGAATAATTAATGCAATGCTCCTTAAATTCTTACAAAAAAATCAAAGAAGGGAACTTTATAAACTCTGTCTCCCTCCAATACTAAAGCCAAACAAAGGCACCACAAGGAAATTAAACTATGGCCAATATAATTGATAATCATGGTTATAAACATTGTCCACAAAATATTAGCAAACTGAATTTGATAACATTTTTAAAGGATTATAGACAATAACTGAGTCATTCTTACCCATGAGATGCAAAGATGGTTCAAAATATGCAAATAAATCAATGTTAAATATCACATTAACAGAACAAAATTTATATGATCGTCTCAGTGGATGCCAATAGAACACTTGACAAATTCAATACTTCTCATGAAAAACTCAATTAGTTATGAACGAAACTTACCACAACACTACAAAGGTTATCTATGAAAAAGCTGGGACTAATATTCCAATGATGAAATACTGAAAGTTTTTCCTTTAAGATCTGGAACAAGGCAAAGGTAGACACTCTTAGCACATCTTAACCTAGTGCTAGATGTCCTAACCAGAGCAAATTGGCAAGAAAATGAAATAAAAGACCTGAAAACCTCAAAGGAGAAAGAATCGTTTTATCATTTTTCAATTGCCATGTCTTTATAGGTAGAAAATTTACACCCTCAAAAAGAAGAAAAACTGTTTTTAGAATTCTTTTACTAAATGTATCCCAAGATATTTATTTAATAGTATTAATTTAAATTAAACCTAATTTAAATTATATTTTTACCAGTTGATTTCTATAGTTACAGAAATTCAATAGTTTGGGTTTAGGGCATGCTGAAAACTTTCTCTTAATTTGAATTTTTTAACTTAATTGTTCTTGATTTTTTATCAGTGACCATATATCTTCAAAAATGGGATAGTTTCTGTTACTGTAATTGATTTATTCTCTTCTTTCACTTTCATTGCTATGATCCATAAGATCCACAGCACAATAACAGGCATTTATTGCATCATATTCTCTAATCATGCATAAATATGATATATGTATATAAACAAATAAAATATGTAGTAGTGCTTACTGTATGCTGGGCATTGTGTTGGGGACCTCACAGACATTATCTCCATCTCACAGACTGCATATGAATTTGGGTTATGAACCCAGTTTATTATAACTCATTATCATGAGTTTCTCATTCTCTAAATGTATATGTGTATATATAATTAATATACACATACATATTTCATATCCTGCTCACCTGTACTCCCCTTCCAGTTTTTGAACCGTTTTTTCTTTCCTAGTCTTCTCGGAAATTTGTCTACAATTCCTGTTTCTAACTCCTCTTTTCCTTTTTAATGTTTGTATAGAATTTACTAAAGAAAAAATAAACTTTTATTTTCATAAGCTTTAACATCCTAATTTCATTTAAATCCATCTCAATCTAATTTTCTCACCAAATACTCCTTGGACTCTGAGCTCTTTAAGATTTCCAGTGGCATCCAATTTGCTGAATATAATTTCAATCCTTCATTTTCACATTTCTGGACCAACTATGAGGGTTTAGCACATATGTTTGATTGCTCTCTCAATTCTCTTTCTTTAATTGTCTTTATTACTCATGGGACTTTATGTCTCATTTCTTTTTGCTGGTTTCTGCTCTGTTTGCTTTACTAACCATGTTAGTTTGCCTTGGGAGTCATGTTTGAGACACCTTCTCTTTTAATATCTATTTCCTTGGTTTTATCATCTAGCTCAACAAGAGTAAATACCATATCATCACCCTTTGCATACAAATTTGTATGTCTAGCTCAATATTCTTTCCCTAACTCCAGTCCTATACTTCCAACTGCTTATTCAGTCTCCCCCATCTACACACACATACACACATACTCTCAAACAAAATGTATCCAAAGCTGAGCTCCTGACTTTGTCTACATGACATACTCCTTATTTCTCTTGCTTTATCTGGTGGCAACTCTTTTTATCTATATCTCAAGTTCACAATCTTGAGTCATATTTTCCTTTTAACCATTACACAAGCATGTCAATTAATTTCAACATATATCAAGATATAAAGCTTTTCCACTATTTCTAGCATGACCACCTTGTTTGAAGACCAATGATAACTGATTTCAATCATGCAACAACATCCTAATACATGCCACATATGATACTTCAGTTTCTCCTATGGCCTCCTCATAGTGAAATCTGAATGTGAATGTGTCAAAGTAATGTTATCAAGGTATTCATCAAATTTTCTTAAAGTCCAAGCCAAGCATCTTAATTCCCCCATACAATGCTCTGTACTGTGTCCCTATTTAACTTCAGTAAAAAGCTAGAGTCTTTAAAAATGACCTACATGATCCTTTGCAGTAGGGTCTTGCTCATGTCACTCCACACTGGTTTTTATGTTGTTTATCACACAAGTTTTATCAATACTATTGCTACAGATTTTCAATCATCTTAGAATAGAGTTCTTCAGAATACCTCCTCAACTTCTAAATTACTTTTAAACATTTGCTTAATTATTATTATTCTTATTTTAGCAATCTTGCACTACAACCTGACTTAATATTACATTTTCTTCCTTCCCCATGGAAATTTTGATCTTCTAATTATCTTTTTACCTCTAGATAATTGATCACTAGTTTTCTTTCTTGTATATGGAGAGAATCTTTTCTGCATGACAATAAGTCTTCAAAATATGATAAGCTTTGCTTCATACCTCAGTATGTGGTCAATTTTCATAAATGTTCTTTCATGCTTAAAATGTATTCTATTGTTGGTGAATGCAATTTACAGTTATCTACTAGATCAAATTGGTTAATTGCATTGTTAGAGTCTTTTGTATTCTTTGTGATTTTTTTCACTAAGAAAAAAAAGTTTTTCAATTACCAAGAGAAGTATATTAAAAATCTGCTCAAATATTGTACTTGTCCATTTTCCCTGCAATTCTGCTTTTTTCAAAATATTTTTGAGGCTAGTATTAGGTGCATATAAGTTCCTAGTTTCTGTATCTTTTAATTTATTGAACTTTCATCAGGATATGTAGAAATATCCTTTATTTCTAGTAATGTTATTCTCTTTCAGAACAGAGTAATATTTATGGATATGAAACTTAATCCCTTTGTCCTCTAGTTTCCTTTTGGATCCAGCTAAATGGAGGCACCAGATAGATCCTAGGGAAGTGGGAAATCTTCTTGACCATAGGCCAAACATCCGCAAAAAGTTTTCTTCTATACCTGCATGACTTGTTTTGACTCCTATCTCTTTAGGAGAGATGTTGGTAATGATCCCCATGCCCACCAGCCACATTGCTAACAGTGAACTTCTTTACAATTTATTGTTCTTTTCCTTAATATCTTTGTAAATTAGTTCATTAATAAGCTATTCCTCAATTACATGGATTGAATGAAACTAATTTATCTATTTCATGCAACTCATGATGTATAAGTATTTGGATACAGTATTTTCCACTTTATATAAAGGGCCACAATTTTCTAAGCAGAAATAAATTGCCACCTTACCTCCTGTACACAGCTACTTCCAAATCTTGAGATGTTACCTAAAACACACTGTTTATATGTATCAATATTGGAATGAACTTGGGCACATTTGACCATTAGAGAAAATCCAAATAATTATAACTTAAATCTCTGAAAGTCACAGTTCTTAAACATATATTAAGATAAGAAAACACATTTTCTTAGAAAATTTTCCATGTATTGATGTTCACATGCATCCACACATGCAAACGAATGCAAAAATTATAGGTATACATGGTACGTGCACTCTACATATATTTTTTGTTCTGTACTCTTATATTTTAAAAAGATTCTAGTTGCCCATTATTTTAGTCAGCTTTTTCTCTGCTGTGACCAAAAGATATGGCAAGAACACTTTTGCAGGAGAAAAAGTTTATTGGGGGGCTCACGGTTTCAGAGGTCTTAGTCCATAGACAGCCCATTCCTCAGGGCTCAAGGTGAGGCAGAATAACGTGGTTGAAGAGTGTGGCTGAGGGAAGTGGCTGAAAGCATCATACCAGGAAGCAGAGAGAGACTAAGATCAGTTCACCAAATATACACCCCAAAGGCACATCTCCAAGGAACCACCATTTCATGTTCCACTCACAACTCTGAATTCGAAAAATACTGACTGAAACACTAAGGGCAAAGCCACTCCTAGATGCAAAGGAAGCCAGGAGAAATGAATGGCTAATAATGGAATACAGAGGAAACCAAGATTCATGGAAGACATAAAATTAGCAAAGGAGAGTAGTGACCAAAAGGGAAAATGAAGTTCCATCTCAACTGCTGAGATGTCAAAGCTAGTTCTTTAAAAGGACGACGTGTCAGACATCCTGTTAGCAACACCTCTTTTTCTGTGTGATTTTGGGGGTTAAGTTAAGCAACAACACAATACATTTGTAAATTATATAAATACTGGAAAGTGACACCTATCATTGTGTTTTACAAAACCACTAAGGACAAACCCACATGCAGAAAAATGAAACTAGACCTCAATCTCTCACTAGTTACCAAAAAACAACTCTAAATGGATCAAAGATGTAAACATAAGGGCTGAAACTATAAAATTATTAGAACAGAACACTGGGGGAACACTTCAGGACACTGAAATGGGCAAGGATGTTTTTGACAATATCTCCAATGCACAGGAAACAAAAGCAAAAATAGGCAAATGGGATTGTATCAAACAAAAATCTTTCTGTGCAAAAAAAAGGAACCATCAACAGAATGCAGAGATGCCACTCAGAATGGGTAAAATATTTGCAAACTATACATGTGATGAGGGATTGATATCCAAAATTTATCAATTTCTTTTTGCTGGTTTCTGCTCTGGAACTCCAGAATATCAATAGCAAAAAAGAAAGAAAGAAAGAAAAACTAAATAATCTTATTTAAAAATTAACAATAGACCTAAATAGACATTTCTCAAAAAAGACATACAAATGGCCAAAGGTATATGAAAAAAAATCACTCCACATGATTAATTATTAGGGAAATGCAAATCAAGACCACACTGAAACATCACAGTACTCTAATGACTATTACCAAAAAGTCTAAAATTAATAAATTCTGGTGAGGTTGTGGAAGAAATAAAAGAAGTCCTTGCACAGTATGAGTGGGAATGTAAATTATTACTGGAAAACAGTATGTAGGCTGCTAAAAAAATGAAATTACAACTATCATATATGATCCAGCAATCTCATTACTCCATGTTCTGGTGTAATGGAGCTGTAATAAATATCAAGCAGAACAGTAATTATAAAAGTCATGTATGGTGGTCACTTAAATACAAATGAGAGCAGTGTATTTTACTATAAATATGCCTAATTTAAAAATAGTTTGATTAAAGTACTAGATAATGGTCTAAGTTTGTTTATATAGCAGACATGTCTATTGTAATGTCTTAAAACTCACATACTCCAGAGGCTATTTGTCAGACAAATTCTTTGATAAGAAATAAAAATGATGAAATTAAGTTACTATGATGAAAACTGTTTTTTATATTATATGTGTTGATATGATTTATTGGAAAGAACATTGGCATAGGATTTAAGAAATTTTAGGTCTTGGTCCTGCTGTTAATCCTCACAAATGAATGAAACACTATGGCTTTAATTTTCATTTCTGTGAAATAAGTTGCTGTTCCACTTCTCAAGGCACTTTTTCTCAGGATTTTATTAAATCTTTATTGCTTCTTTGCAACAATTAAGATATGACTTCTAGTATTTCTTCTTGGATGGATGGTGCAACATTAAGTAAGTATTCTATGGAACATCAAAAAGGAAGGGATTTTTTGTCTCACTGTGCTTGTACACTTCTCAGCCTCCTACAGGAATGACAGCTTCAGTATTTCAAATATGCAGCAAGTCCCTGTTTGAAAAAGTAAATTTGCTGTTTAATCTAGATTGGTTTTTTATAAGCTTCAAAATCAACACTTCTAAAGATCTTCTCAGTGCATTTATTCTCCATGACAACGACTAAAACATTTGATCCCAAGACTGATTTTAACTCTGTTCCTTTCTTTTAGAGAGTTAAAAAAAAATACAAATCCAATGGGGACAGTTAGAATTTTCAGCATTATGTGAGTGGATATAATTCTTATAACTACTGTGTGGATCAAGAATGAGCCCCAGAGTAGAGACAAACACCAGAGGAGGATTGAATTGCAGGAAAAGAAATGTATCCATGAAGGCAAAATGAAACAATGAATATCCCTTTCTTCATTTAAAGTTGTTGGAAAGCCCTCAAAAGAGACTTGTGCATGACAGAGCATATGACTGGAGGGTACTCTTCCTACAAATTTGTAAATTCTCTCTGTTGCTTGTTCATCCTTTGTCATAACAAATTCTCTGCTATCAATAAGTGGACCAATCTATCAGCTTATGGTCAATTGAGAGTACATAAAATAAATCAATAAGTATGTCAAAGATACGTAGAAGTATAAGTAGAAATAGAGTTATGAATAGGTAGAGCAATTAAGATAAACCTTTAAAAACTGCTCTCCAATTGAAAAGAACATTAATGGGATATTAATACTCTCAGGAAAGGGTATGGAACAAATAATTTCAAAAGATCTATGCTACAGCACAGGGAGTATAGTTAATAATGTATTGTGGTCTTAAAATTATGTGAAGAGAATAGATAAAGTTGTTCTCATCACAAAAATATAAATTTTTAAGGTAATGAATATGTTATCTAGTTAGATTTAGTCATTCCAAAACGTGTGTATTTCAAAGCAATACGTTGTCCGCGGTAAATCTATACAAATTTATATATCAGTACAAAACATATTAAAAATAAACCTCCCACTCTTCTTTCTCAAGATTTGATTACTTTGTTTAGTTTTTGTTTGTTTGTTTATTATTAAGTTAGGAGTACCCATACAGTGCTCTTCAGCCAATGAACATCATGTGCTACTTTCAGGTATGTTTCTGTTTATACTACCAGAAATGTAGATAAATCCCAGAGTTAGTGATAATTCTAAGTTGAAAATGACCTTATCACAATAGGAAAGAAGCTTTGGCATTTGAATCATTACTCAGAAGATAAACACCATCCAACCACAAAAAAGGCAAATGAATGGAGGATGCTCTCCCTACAAATTTGTAAATTTGAAATAGGACTTGAGCAATTAGAGTAGTATCACTGTTTTTATTTGTTTGTTTTTGAATTCATCTGCCATGGTGGCTAGCATTTAGCAATCCTGGTTAATATACTTGTCAGGAATTCTGAGTATCTTCTCTGGAGGACAAGGCAGATGAGGGACCAAGGACATGGAAGTCAGCACACTCTGCTGCTGAGGATGTGTGAATGGTTATATCTGAGTTTTTGTTTACAACAACTGGATGAATCCTATGGAACAACAATATTCAATATTCACTTTTACCACAGGGGTTATGATTGTATTGAACTTTTAAAGAGATTTTCCACATTTTTTAAATCAACTAGAGTGAGAGTTATAACCTGGGACTATGAAATACAATTAAAACAGTCCTTCAACTTCATTAGCTTGTGCTCAAACTAACTGAAAATCTAGTTCAAGGATCAGCTTGGAGCAGAGCACTGTAGCATAAAACAAAACACAAAGGATGTTCCATAAGTCAATTAATGATGAATGGCAGTACATTGCATTTTAAGGAAATTTCTAATAAGATATATGGATCAATGCTTGGCCAAATGTTGTTGAGCAGCATTTGTAATTAACTGGGACATGAATTAATGATTAGATTAATGAGTCTTACAGGTATTGTTAATTTGGAGAGAAAAGAGGCAACTAGAAATCAATACATAACATATATAGAAAACAGATCAGTGGATAGGTAAAAATAGATAATCACCTTATAAAATGAGAGGCAAGTTCCATTTTGATACTGATAATGTTTCGTTTAATTTTTTACACAGATTGAACATATTTCAGCATATATAATTTAACAGCTGATGATTCAGTTTCTTTACAAGCGTCAATCATGGTTATGGTCAAGATAATGCATTGGTGTTTGAGACTATTTAAATATCACTCTGGTCTTTGAATCTAGAAAACCTATAAAGTTCCTTGACCACTCTTGTGGTTTATAATTTCATTACTTTCTATAACTATGCTGTTCCCCATCTTCTTTTCTCTCTTAATGGTCTTTCAACTCTAAGTAATTATAGCTATATACATCTACATATTTTAGTTTATGAGAATTGTACTACTAACAATTCTTGGGATGAGAACCTAGTTTTCTAGTGGTTATTCTCATGAGTGAGATAATGAAACCCTGTGACATATATTTTAAACTTTTCTATTTTACTTAATGGAAGTGTCTAGATGTGGTTTTCAGATAAGTGAAGTGGTCTCAAATGCCTTAAGGCTTTCCTTTGCGTATTTAGGCTGCTATACTCTCTACACCTTCACAAGACTAAAACGTGGAAAATGAAGAAAGGAAGGAAGGAAGAAAAGAGGGTAGCAAGGAAGGAAGGAGAAAAATTAGCTTTAGGAAACAAAATGTGCAGGTTCTCCCCAAATAAAGCCATCAAAATACATAATTCAAACTCCTCCCTTATAAACATTTTGCAATTCTTATTCTTTTTTCTTTTTTGACTCTGGTCCATAATAAGTAGGATAAACTGAGGAATCAAAAATAGTACTTATCTGAGACCTTTTTATAAACTGAAACTACTTAGCTCTCAAGAAGTATATTAGCCATTGCAACATATTGAATCATTGCATAAATTTTCTTTAAACTTACTCCAAGGAGTAGTCAGCCTGTTATCTGTGGGTTCCAAATCCACAGTTTCAACTAGTCACAGATTGGAAATAATCTGAAAACAATTTTTTATCTGTTCTGAACTTGTAGACACTTGTTTTTCTTGTCATTATTCGCTAAACAAAGAAACATAGAAAGCAAACATAACATTTACGTTGTAAAGGCTGAAAAATCCCTTATTCGATGTCCTTAAGACTAGAAGTGTTTCAAATTTTGGATTTTTCTAGATTTTGGAATATTTGCATATACATAATGAGATATTTTGGGCAGGAGACCCAAGTCTCAAAATGAAATTAATTGGCATCATATAAAATTTCAGGCTACACATAGCCTGAAAATACAATATTTTAGTGTGCTTGCTTTTTGACGATAACCAGTTCCATTGAATCAAGTGTGGAATTCTCTAATTATGGTGTTATGTCAAGAATTAAAACATTTCTTATCTTGGAACTTTTTGGATTTCTAATTTTGGATTACTGGTTCTCAAATTATACTGGTAATCTGGAAATCATTTGAAGGAAAGTATGTGTATAGGCCAAATGCAAATAGCATACCATTTTTATGGAGAAAACTTAAGTATCCCTGGACTGTGGTATCTGCATGCATCTTGGAACCAGTCCTCTGAAGACTCAGAGATGTTATTAGATAATATTAATGCTTCAATTCCACTTTCTCCAAGTGATCCTCCTCCACAAGGTGGACAATGTATAAGCTCATACTTGTCTAGATCAATTTATATTTGAAAAATGACATTTCTGATATAAAAATACAAATAAATGCTCAAGGCATGTTAAAATGGAAATAAAAAATAATGAGTATTTTTAAAATTACTAATGCTCAGTCCCAATTTCTTGCTCTTTTAAATTTCGTACAGTATTTGAATTCAATATTCTGTAAAGTTTGAGAATCCTTTATTTGCTCTACAGTTACTAAGGAAGATTAAATTTGTCCTAATCATTTGCATCAAGGTCCAAAATTAATTTAATGTCTTTCAGAAATGCCTGTGGTTGTTATAAAAACACACATTCTAGAATCCTTCTGTTTGTAAATTATCCCACTATACTAAATAAGATTGACTTACTCCAGGATTTCATTCCCACAATTTTTGCTTCTCTTCCTCATCTGCATTTAATCTATATGAACATACTAACTGGCTATAAATCATTTTAAATAAGCATATGCCTCATTTCAGTTTTACTCAAATCACTACCCCATTTGTTACAATTACACCACAGTTTAATTGCAATATTACTTATTCGTACACTATCATTTCCTTTTTCTTTCTTTATGCCACAAGAGGTTTTTCAAGTTCATTAGTATGTGTTTTCAAACAACCAATTTGGGGTGGATTAATCTTCTAGATTGCTCTTTGTTTACTGACATTATTCTTATATCTCTATTATTTCCTCAGACAACTATGTTTTTTTCTATTGTTCCATTTCTTCTTTAATAACATGTATATTTTTCAGCTTTTCTTCTTTTCTACAGTAAGTATTCAAAGTTATAATTTTCCTGCTATAGCTTTATTTCCCAAGTTTTGATATGTAGTGTGTTTTTTTTAATCTTCCATTTCTTGGGAGTCTAATTTTCTAAGATTTCTTCTTATCTTCTTATATATAAGTTAATAACTGTTAGGATTTATAGTGTCCAAATGTATCATGCTTTTATGGTGGCTATCTTCATAATTTGCTTCTCATTATTTCTCATCTAATAATATTTTGGCCAGAGAATGTAATTTCTGATGGTAAACAATGCAGGTAGCGATCTTTAGAAATCTTTTGGTAACAATGCAGGTATCAATCTTTAGAAATCTTTTATTTTATGATCAAATGTGGTATCAATTAATTTATTTATACTTGTAGTGCTTGGAAAGGTTTTATCTTCATTAGTGGTACAAAATATTACATAAATATGTATTATTAAATTAGAATTATTAATTATATGCTTCAAAGATTTTATTTTCTTAATTTCCCTTTATTTTTGTTATATGCCTGAAAGCTGTCTATAAATTATCACTATTGTGATGTGTTTAGGTATGATATGTCCCCCAGAAGCTCATGTATGAGACAGTGCAGAAAGTTTAGAGGTGAAATGACTGGGTTATGAGATCCTTAACCCAGTGAATTAGTTCCCTTATAGGGATTAACTGGATCTAACTGTAGGAGGGTAGGTATGGCTAGAGGAGATGGGTCATTGAGGGTGTGCCTTTGGGATTTATATTTTGTCCATGGTGAACGGAGTCTCGCTCACTCTCTGCTTCCTGGTGCTGTGTCCCCAGCTGCTTTCCTCTGCCATGCCATCCACCTGCCTCTGCCTCTCAGAGCGATGGAGTAGGCTGTCTATAGACTGAGACCTTGGGAACTGTGAGGCCCAAATTAAACCTTTTTTTCCTCTAAAATTGCTCTTCTCATGTCTTTTGGACACAGTCATGAAAAGCTGACTAAAACAATTATTATTTTTGTAAACTTACATTTGTAATCCTGCCATTTTTTATATACTTGGAGGTTATATGGTTACTTATGTATATTCTATTTGAAATGATTTTTATTTCATTGAGAGTTGAATTTTTTCCAGTATATGAGGACTCTCACTATCTGGAAATGCACTTTCCCTCATGGTGTTTGTTTTTCTTTGTATCCATACCATCTTGCTTCTGTTTAATATTTGCACTATATACTGTTTTTTCCACCCTTTTATGTCAAACTTTGTGTAACCTGACTTTGTAGTTTTGACTAGTTGAAAGCCAAGAGCTGCTGTTTTCTTCCATTTATGATTGTATCTCAGTCTTTTAACTGGAGTTCAATATGTTTTTGCACTAACTTGGACTAATTGTGTTAAATAAATGTACATCTCCTCTGTTGCTAGGTTTATGAGGTAGGAGCTTAAATCTTCCTGTTTTCCTTTCCTCTTCCCTCCCACTGTTCCTCTACTCTACTGCTCTCCTATTTATTTATTGCTTTTTTTAAAATTGAAGCTTTATGAATACACTCAAAGGCAGAATTCACTGTGATATATTCATATTTGTACACAGCATAATTGTATTAATTTTATTCCACATTACCTCCCTTTTTCCTGCCCCTCCTCTTTCCCCCTCAATCCCAGATCATTTGACATCTTTTTTCCTGTTTCTATGCCTGGTTTATTTCACTTAACATAATAATCTCCAGTTCCATCTGTGTGGCTGAAAATGACAGGATTTCATTCTTTTCATGGTTGAATAGTGTTCCACTATGTATAAGTACCACTTTCAAAAAAATCTGTTCATCTGTTGATGGATACTTAGATGGCCTCCATTTCTTGGCTATGGTCAAACAGTGCTGTAGCAAACATGGACATGTGTAATGTTTCAGTGAATTGATTTCATTTCCCTTAATATACACCTGACACTGAGACCACTCAGTAGTTTTATTTTTAATTTTTTGAGGAAACTCCATGCTGCTTTCCATACTAGCTATATTAATTTTTTTCCCACCAACAAACTGCAAGTTTCCCCTTTCTTTACATTCTCACCAGCGTTTGTTATCTTTATTATTTCATGCTAACCCATTCTTATGGGATTGAAGTGGTATCCATTTGTGATTTTGATTTGCATTTTTCTGATGATTAGTAATGTGTAGCATTTTCCATAAAGCTGTTGGCCATTTGCATGTCTGTTTTTCAGACAGACCTATTGCTCACTTTTTTAGATTACTGATTATTTGGTTTTTGATATTTAGTTTTGGAGGTTACTATATTATAGACACAACCCCTTGTCAGATGTATAGTATGCATAATTCTAGAGGTTATCTCTGCACTCTGATGATAATTTCCTTTGGTGAAAGGACTGTTTTCTTTCCTTTGCAAAAGATTTCCATTTGATATAATCCTGATTGTCTATTTTTGCATTTACTTTTTTGATTTTGAAAAAAAAATCTTTGCCTATTTCAAAGGCCTAAAGAATTTTCCCTATGTTTCCAATAACTTCATAATTTAAGCCTTATATTTAGTATATTTTAAGTTTATTTCTATAATTGATATAAGTTTACATATAGTTTATTCTTCCACATGTAAATACTCAAATTTCCTAGCAACATTTATTGAAAAAAAGTTCCTTCTGTAATGCATATTCTTAACACTTTTGTCAAAAATTATTGAGCTAGAAGTAACAAAAGCTAGCTATACTAAAGATTAAATACAATTCCTGGCAAAATGCCAAATGACATTCTTCACTGATCTAGACAAACAATCCTAAAGTTTGAAGCCACACACACACACACACACACACACACACACACAAATAATCATCAAAACAAACTTGAAGCCGAGTGCGGTGGCACACACCTGTGATCACAGCACTTTGGGAGGCTGAGACAGGAGAATCACGAATTCAAAGCCATCCTCAGCAAAGGCGATGTGCTAAGCAACTCAGTGAGACCCTGTCTCTACATAAAACACAAAATAGGGCTGAGGATGTCGCTCAGTGGTCAAGTACCCCTGAGTTCAATCCCTGATACCCAACCCCCAACAAAAAACTATCTTGAGAGCAAAGTGCAAGGCATTCCATATTGCATTATTTCCATGTATACTACAAAGTTGAAGTAATCAAAACAATCAAAACAACATAGTGTTGGCATAAAAATAAATACAAAATCCAATGGAAGAGCATGAGAGCCTATAAATAAATGTACATCTCCTCTGTTGCTAGGTTTATGAGGTAGGAGGTTATATTGTTGATTTGAGACTTTTTAATCCTTTCATTAGTACATTATAGTTATACATAATGGTGGGGTTTATTTTGATGAACATACATGGAATATGTTTTGCCTCATTTCATTCTCCAAATCTTCCTGTTTTCCTTTCCTCTTCCCTCCCATTGTTCCCCATCCTCTACTCTACTGCTCTCCTATTTATTTATTACTTTTTTAAAATTGAAGCTTTATGAATACACTCAAAGGCAGAATTCACTGTGATATATTCATATTTGTACACAGCATAATTGTATTAATTTTATTCCACATTACCTCCCTTTTTCCTGTCCCTTCTTTTTCCCCTTCAATCCCCAGATCATTTGACATCTCCTTTCCCTATTTCTATTTAATTTCTTTCTCATGCCTGATTGCTTTAACTACAGTTTCAAGATGGTGGAAATCCTTATCTTGTTCCTGATTTTAGAAGCAATGTTTTTAGTTTTTCTCCCTTCAGTATGATGTTGGTTTTGGGTTTGTCATATTTAATCTTTATGATGGTGAAGCAAGTTCCTTTTACCCCTACTCACTACAATATTTTTAAAATAAATTGGTACTAGATTTTGTCAAAGTCTTCTGCATCTATTGAGATGATTATATAATTCTTGTCCTTCATCCTATTTTTGGTGGTGAATTACATATACTAAATTGTATAAGTTAAACCACCCTTGGATCTCTTGGATAAAAACTATTTATCAAGATGTACTATCTTCTTAATGTGTTTCTGAATATGGTTTGTAACATTTCATTAAGGATTGTTCCACCTATATTCATCAAGGATATTGGTCTGTAGGTTTCTTTCCTTAATGTGTCTTTGTCTGTTTTTGTTGATTTGGTTCTTCTCTTTCTTTTGGCTAGTTTGGCTAAGGTTTTATCAATCTTATTCATCTTTTCAAAGAACCAACTTGTGTTCCATTGTATTATGTTTTATTCTCAATTTTAATTTTGATTCTAATCTTAATTATTTCCTGCCTTCTACTAAACCTGGTATTATTTTGCTCTTCCTTTAATTAGGGTCCTGAGGTATAGCATTAGGTTTTCTATTTGAGACCTTTCTGTTATTTAATGTAGGCAATCAATGCTGAGACTTTTTCTTTTCTTTTTTTTCTTTCTTTTATTTATTATATATAATAAGTGCCACAGATTTTTTCACTCAGAATTTTTTAGTATATTCTCAAGGCTTTGATAAATTGTGATTTTTATTTTACTTCAATGCAGTTTATATTTGCATTTGAGATTTGCTCCTTGAATTATCTAAAAGTATATTGTTTACTTGTTGAGTGTTTTGAAACTTTCCTATTGTCTTTCTGTTATTTATTCCTATTTTGGTTCCCTTGAAATGAGTGAAAACATTCTCCATGAATTCAGTTATCCTGGACTTGCTGATTTTTATTTTATTTTATTTTTTACATTCTAGGATATATTCTACTTTAGTACATGTTTTGAAAAAGTGTGCAGTGGAGGAAAACTTCACTCCTACTCGTCAGAGGTAAACACCCCAACTCCCTACAAAACTGTCTTGGCATTATTGCCAGGAGCAGTGAGGCCACACATTCATTAAAGCCTGGTGAAGATGGAATTAAAGGCTCCGCGTGTGGCTTATGATGCTATGAATGGGTATCTCTGTGTGGTATCTGCTGTATCTGTTGTAATGTTATTTTTAAAATTTTTCTGTTGCTCTGATTTACCCTTTTCTGGGCCTTTGGCTAGAGGAAGTAGGCTTTGGGAGGATTACTTTGTTTTGTTTGTTTGCATACTCATGTTGTTGTCTTGAATTGACAGCTTCTTCAGCTTCATGCACAGAGTATATGAGAAAAAATGAAAACAACCTTAAGTATGCTACAATTCTTTAGATGCCAAAGTCCCTAACCAGGTTGCTTCCTCTCCACCTTTTGGAATCTTCTGTCTGTTTTATGTTTAATGTATATAATATCCACGTATTGCTTTTGCTTTTCTTTTTGTTTGTTTTTTAACCAGGGATTGAACCCAGGGGCACTTAATATTGAGTCATATCCCCAGCCCTGTTTATTTTTCACTTTGATGCAAGGTCTTGCCAAGTTGCTTAGGGTCTCACTAAGTTGCTGGGGCCAGCTTACAACTTTTCATCCTCTTGCATCAGCTTCCTGAGCTGCTGGGATTACCAGCATGCACTACCACGCCCAGCTCCTGTCCAAGGATATTGCGCTGTACTTGTAGGAATAGAGAGAAAAATGCCTATATTCCTTCTTTTCTACCTTTTATATTTTAACTCATGAAGCTTTTCCAAACATCACTATGATATAATTGTACCTAAATTCCTTAATTTGAAAGTTTATGTTCAACTTTTTACATGAAGAATATTCTGCTATTTGAATGGATAGTAAGAGTTACTCCTGATGGTAACATCATTGTGAAGAGAGCTTTAAAATAACTACCATCCCTCACTACTAGGGAAAAAAAATACACAATGGCATGCTTTTAACATCACCACTAGGCAAACAATTCAATCCCTAATTACAGTTGTTCTGAGGTTGTAGTTCCTTAAGCTCTTCACATCCAAAATATCCACATTATCATATCTTAGCAAAATAATGACAACTTGCACATATTTCCAAAACATAGATGCACTATTAATTGAATTTGGAACAATAACAAAAAGAGGTAAAATAGAAAGCATCTCTTCTCTTTGGCAAATCAGAATATCAAAGATACTGTTAATTTTTTTTTCAGTTTCCTTGTCTCTAACAGGAAATCTGGAAAGAAAATTCCTGTGTTGTTATTCCCTAGCAGCTGGTTTTACTGCAAAGCAAGCACTGCTTAATTCCTAGGATCAATAGGGTGAGAATTTTTTTTTTCAATATTTTAATAACCACAGCTGTGCTTACTCATGGGTGGAAAAAGAGTAAAAGAGAAAAAATTCCTAGAATTTGTGTGATCATCAAAAATATCATTCCTGAGGGTAACCACAATTCTTAAAAGACATCGATTCATATTTTGCACATAAACTGGATAATTAGCAAGATGTTTAACTCCTGTGGTGAGAAAGTATACTGAGAAAATTAAATAGCTGGCTTATTTGATACTAAACATATTCCCTATATAGATTTATTTAGAGTTTTTAAAGTGTATCAGAAATCTGCAATATAAACTTAAAGATATAACAAAATATTTAACATTTTTAAAAAGCCAAGGTTCTTTTTTTTGCTATGCTAAATTACACTATTATAGGAAAATAACAGAAAATGTTATATATTTTGCCATAGTGATTCTATTCAAATTTTTTATATTAAAACAGTATTTTAGAATACTTTGTATCTTCAGGCAGGTTTTATCCTTATAAGCCATAATTCATCTTGGAATTAAAAGGCTTTAATCTGATTTTGATATCTATATATATTTTAATATACTATAAATAGCAGAATAAGGTAGCACAATAATATTATAAAATAAAACAATAATCATTTTTACTATCTACTTTTGGAATCTTGACTACACTCACTAAAGAATACATTCTCTCATCAATTATATGAATTAAGGCTAATATGTAATATAAAAAATGTTCTAAATTTTATACTAGATATTTTCTTCTATTTAAAATTGATAAAAAATTTTAATACAATCTTTTTTTGTACCTATAAGCAGATAATGATTTCTCCCTAGTTCCAATTAAATATATTTTCTTCTCTCAAAGTAACCAAAGCAATCATAAAAATGGGGATAAGTATGAGCAGCTGTTCACAGAATGATGAAATAGTAACAGTATCATTTGATCAATAGTAAATGAAAAATCTTAGAAAGATTGATTAATGTTATTACGTTGAGACACAACATATCATGATGTTACCATATAAGCTGATAGGTAATAGACAAGCATGAGTAGTAAGTACCTTTTCTTGAAGAATAAATACCCAAAATAGTGCATATAATTCAGATATAAATTAATAACAACCAAACCCTGAAGCTTCTCTTACTCTTAACTCTTTACTCTTATCAAAGTCTGTGAAAACTTCCTTTCTCATTTGTTGAAAGCTGCAGTTGGGGCATCTTTGCCTTAATGGGAGAAACAAAAGCAAAACTAAGATGCTATCATCCAATCACTGGTGTTCCTATGATGGGCTCACTGCAGTGTCTTAACTCAATTTCATAATTTATAAACACATCTAATGCTGATATTGACAAAAATCCCTGGGGCAAAAATAGAATATTTTCTTAAGAATTCTTGATTATTGTACTTACTAGAAGTTCCTTTTCCTTTTGTCCTCTTAAGTTTACTTCTCTATAAGATTGCATATTCAATAATTCATTCATTAATTTGCTTCTCCATATTATGATTCTAGCATTGTGCCAAGCCTTGAAAACACTCACAACATTGAACATGGGATATTTGCTATTAGTGAATATTTTCAGTCTGATACAGAAAAGCAAATAATAAGATAACTATTATATTACGTACTACTTTATATTTGCAATAAGAATGATATGATAAGAAAAATAAGCAGGAAAAAATATATTTTCTTTAGAACATCGGGGAATGTTTTATAAAGGAGATAATATTTTAACTGGGTCTGAAAAAATGAATGAGATTTTACAAGAAAGACAAAGGACAAAATATATGATAAGGGAAAAGCCCATGATATTTCCCCCTGTGGGTATTGACATAAAAGAGTTTCAGTAGGTCCAGGTTGATGGCGAGACACTGTCATAGACAAGAGCCAGGCTGCCCTGAGAATTCTCTGAGCACTTACTATCTTTTGAGATCTAGCAGCCACTCTCGTACCAACTCTTTTCTTCTGAAACTTTGTTTAGAAATATCTCTTTTCTCCATCATTAAGAGAGAGAGAGGAGGGGAAATGGGTGTGGTTCACTCTCTAAAAGGCTTTCATTATTCTTGTCCTCCAATGGTACTGTAATTCTTTCAGTTTGACCATGTTACTTGGGATTAGTATTGTAGATAAATATGATTTCTCAGAAGGGCAGTAAAACGGGCCATTAAAAACTTAGCACAAATTAGCTTTTTCAGTGTAATTGACTGCACACAGAGGGGCCGTGAGGGATTTGGGATGTTATGCAGGCCCATTTCAATGCAAATGAGAGGAAACAAAAGTGTGCAGATATGGGATGCTATTCAGTCAGGTGAGACCTGAGAAGAAAACCAAAATAGATTATTGGGACAATCTGAGGCAGCATGAAGCTTTTAACTATCAGAACTGAGAAAATTACTAAAGCAGTGATTTTTAGGTGCTGAAACCAAATATGATTGAACAATCCCAGGTTGAAGGACTGGAGAAAAGATGAATTGGCTTCACTTGGGTTTATATGAGCAGCGCAGACAAGTGCAAAAGAGTCACAAGACTTTAAGCTTTACATAACCTTAGGCTTTGGGTACCCTTCTTTTGAATAACATGTTCCTGATGACCACACATGTATGTGCCTAGAGTCATGGGTATAGACACAAGGCATTCCCAATATCTCAGCATTTCAACATGAAGGAATTATGAGAGTAAGAAATTCTGCATCAAATCATCCTTTTATTTATTCTTCTGTATTAATGAGGAAATGAACAATTGTAGGGTTTAAATCTCATTTATAAAAGGGAAAAACAATACTTAAATTCATGTCCTATTCATGTCACTCAAAATTTTAGGCTTTAGATTAAATAAATAACAATATTTCCAATAGTAACCATGAGGTTCCCCCTAAAGGGTGACAATGGCCCTGACCAAAGGTAACATCTCAACAGTTGTCCTGAGTTCTGGGCAATATTTTAATGTCTTATGTTTCTGATTCAGAAAGTGAAGTATCAAAGACACAAAGTCCACTTATCACATCTGGTAAAGCATCTTTTGGTCATCTCAGCTAGTCTGGATGTGATTTGACCAGCCTGTCTGTGATTTCTGAGAGTGGATGGAGAACCATTGGTGGCCAGTCACATAGGGTTTGTCTGCAGAATTTTACATGTCATGACGTTTCTTGCTCTCTCAGAGGAGCCTATGGGACTTTGTTAAATGCATATCTTACAATAGACAGATAAAGGAATAGGCCCTTGTACCCTGTAGTCTGTTTTAATCTTTATCAGAAAAACAAAATAAATTCTTATTTTTAAGAGCATGGGTTTTAAACCTTGTCATTGGAATAACTTATGTAATGCGTTAGGTGAGAATAGTGATATGCGGCTCCTTCTAGAAAGGAAAATATGTCTCCAGATTTTATTCTGTAGAAGGAGCAAAACTGAGTTTGTTGACAGAAGTTCCAAGAAAGCATCAATGTAGAAACCCACCTCTGAGCTGGTGAGTATGTGAGACGTTCAGGGTCCTCTGAGGTACCAGTGCTATTGAGCAATACTGGGAAGCCAGACGAGTGTATGGGGAGACAGTTTCTGAGTCTCATGCACAGGAGCTCAGCTGCTTCAACCCCTTCCTCTCTGGCTTCTGTTCTTGACATGCATTCTCCATGCAGCACATACACACAGATTTAGCTATCTACAATTCATTGCAGAAAGATATTATATGGTTAAATTAAAGAACTAGGACATATAAGGGAAAAACATTGAACTCACTTTGAGAGAATTTATTTATTAGATTCTCCTCCTACTCTAATTTTGTAAAAATTGGGCAAGGCAATATTTTTTCTTACAAAAATTAATATCAAATCCTTAAGGAAATGCATGAGTATACTGAAAAAAGGCAAACTAGCAATGTTTTGTGCAGAAATGGGAGCTTATGTTTAAAATTAAGAATAAAATGAAATATTGAGGCAGTAAGATTTAATAATACAAGTATGAGACTAAACCAAGTTACCTAACTTATGAATTTTGTCTTCTACTATATGTTTTTCCCTATTCCTGTCACAACTTTGAGATTTGGACTTTGAGCTTGGTTATTTCAAGTTGGTTTCTATAAGCATTGGACAGTACTGCAAATAGGAAATATTATAAGAGTAGTGAAAATATTTTATTTTTATATGGAATTTCTTATTTGCTGTATAAAGTCCAATGAGTTTTGAGAATAAAGATCAGAACTGTCTGAAAGCTAGATAGGATTGGGCTCATTGAATCTAGTCAAGGTTGCATTTCACTTATGAAATACACAAGTATGTAGCTTTGAAAATTTGACAGTAATTTTGTAGCTGTCAAAATTGTGCTTTTAAAAATTTTCTGAACAGAAATATGCAAAACTTTATTTATGAAGCACAGGACTTCTAAAACTGGAAAAACTCAGTAGAACATTTTTTTTTTTTTTACTAAAATTAAATGTTCTTTTTTACCACCTGGCTGCCATTAGAAAGTTTGAGGAAGATGGCGGCATTCACCTTCTTACACCCTTTTTTAAGTGAGTTAAGTAGAAACAGGTGTTTGTACCTTATCAGATGTAAATGATCCTTTGCAAACACCTGCCAACTAAAACTCTCTGTGGTCCTTGAGATTTGGTTTGCTACCAAAAGTTATCAAAAAAGCTGGATTATGTGTAGCATGTTTTAGTCCATCTAACTTTGTAGATTTTCATCAGGTAAATATGAGGGGAAAAAAGGACTAAATGCCAGGTAATGCACCAAGTCTTTGGGATCATTGAGGATATCTAGATGATATTCATGTTGTCTTCAAAAAACTATGAATTCCACATGTGTGGATTAAAAATAAATGCACATTGATTCTTAAGAAGGCAGAATCTAGGCGTGGAAGTGATTAGTCCTTCACATGTTTAACATATACAATAAATGCAGAAAAGGAAATTAACGGATATCCACAAAACTACCATATGCGGACTGTACTATAAGCCAAAATATGCTAAGAATGGAAGAAAACAAATTTATGGAATGTCGAAGAAATTCATAGGAAAAATTTACCTTTGATCACCTATTCCCACCAATCATGATTTTCTCAGTCATGGGAGCATTGCATACAGATATATACCATTGTATGACTAATTCCACATATATTACATAACTTTATTTATTTATTTATTCGGTACTGGGGATTGAACTCAAGGGTACTTGACCACTGGGCCACATCCCCAGCCCTATTTTGTGTCTTATGTAGAGACAGGGTCTCACTGAGTTGCTTAGCGCCTCGCCATTGCTGAGGCTGGCTTTGAACTCACAATTCTGTCTCAGCCTCCCTAAGTGCTGGGATTACAGGCCTGTGCCACCGTGCCTGACTTACATAATTGTAAATATATCACTTTTCTGAAGTTGATTTAACATCATCTGTAAATAATTGGGTATTTGGAGTTACTCTTGGTTATAACAAGGGTTTCTACTCAGTAAGATGAAATGCTCCTTAAAGGTAAATAAAGTTATAAAATTAAAATTTTAAATCCCACATTCTCAACTTCAGGACACTGCAGTTTTTACTTTTTAATTTTTATTCATTTTATTTATTTATTTCATTTCATTTCAGTGTTGGATTTTTCTATGTCAATGCTAATGTATCTCAAAAGACTCTGTGCATCGTTCCTGTGAATACCTCCACCGTAGTGATCTCAACTCTTCAAATTCCTGTCCCCAACATTTGCCTATTCTTGAACTTCATTTAGTTAGAAGCATTTAATTTGTGCTATTTTGTCTGACTTCTTTCACAATTCATAGAGCCTTTCTCTATGCTTTGCATGTGTGAATAATCCACATTTGTTATTATTGAGTCCTATGCCATTGTGAGCGTCCTACCTTCATTCATATGGGCTATTTGCAGATTTGGCTCTTATGAATAAAAACTTCTATACCTTTTGCAGTGTGATTGTGTGTGTTTGTGTGTGTACATACATTTATACACATACATTGTGTGTGTCTGTATGTGTACATACATTTTATAAATTCCTAGGAGCAGAATTTTTGGATCACACGGTAAGTTCATGATGATTTGATTAAAGACTGCAAAACAATATTCAAAAGAACTTCTATTTTAAATTTGCACTAACTATTTCTGAAGTCTATACCTGCACTACTTCCCCTTTCTTGTGTGTGTGTGTGTGTGTGTTTAGTACTAGCTATCCTAGTGAATGTGGGCTGGTATTTTATTGCAGTTTTAATTTGCATTTTCAGGATGATTAATGGTTTTAAGCATGTATTTATTTGCATATTTGGCATTCTGACTCTTTAAACTATAAAATGTCAATTGAAGACTTTTGTCCATTTTAAACACTGGATTGTTTGATTTTCATATCATGATTTTCAAGAGTTCTTTATTTTGCATAGAATCCTTTGTGTATATGTATGTCATACATTGTTGCAGTGTGCTACTTTCTTTCTTGCTTTCTTATTTTCATATTTGGTATGAGGTTCCATTTATCATCTGTTCGTATGTATATGAGTTCATGGTTGGTGCCTATATTTGTTCAGGCTGCCCCAAAGGGCCACATACAGGTGGTTTAAATGAGATAAATGTATTATCCATGGTTCCAAAGTCTAGAAGTCCAACATGAGCTTACCTGCAAGTCTGGTTCCTCCTGAGGGATGTTTAGGAAGAATCTGTCCCAGGGCTTTCTCTGTGGGTTGTAGAAGGTTGTCCTCTTCCTTTGACTTCATATCTTCTTCCCAGGTTTATGTCCATGCCTAGGTTCTGCCTTCTTAAGAGAACACCAGCCATGCTGGATTGGGGCGCCCTGGTGAACTCATCTTCATTTAAGTTAAATCTCGTCTGAAACCAAGTAAGGTCACATTCTGAGGCATTAGGCGTTAGTACTTCAACGTGTGATTTTGAGGACTGGAGGGTTCCATCTACATCAGTGTCTTTTATGACACAACAAACATTTGCTCACCGCAGTTTGAAAATATATTTTCCCTTGCTTGTTTCCATCAGCTTCAGAACTATCATACTCATATTGAGGTTAAAGATTTGAACCTAGAATTTTCTTGTTGCTGGCTGAAGATTGGAAAGTAAACTTCAATTTTCTCCATAAACTAGAAGCTATCACAACACCCCTTACTGAAAATAGTTTTTTTTCCCACTAATTTTTCAATATACTTACCTAAAATCAAAATTAATTGACTACATTTATGTTATTGTCTAAAATAAAAATTGGACATACGTTTGTATGTCAGTATCTGGATTCTCTATTACTTTTAATTGTTTTTTAAATTTCTCTGTCAATAATCACACTACGTTTGTTAGTTACTCTAATCTTCTGTGGCTCCACAGTAAACCTTAAAATCCTTTCCAGTCCCTTGTTCTGCAAGTACGGGGCTAATTTAGCAATTTCACATTCCTTTCTCTCTTTTCCCCAACCAATGAGGTTGCTTTTATATTTGGTACTTTGTTTTCCTACATCAAATCTTAAAAAATGCTCCAGGCAAGAGCTATAGTCATTTTGGAGCTTCTATCAGTTCTCTTAAGATTTCAGGCCCACCCTATCTGCAGGGTAGTAAGAGTTTTTGCATGCATTTTCTTTAGTCATATAATTGTTTACTGAGAGGTTTTATTAAAACCTGTCACTCCATCACCAGGATCACAAATCAACCTTCAGTTGCTTTGATTCACCAATTATTTTGCTGAAATAACATATACATATCTATCTCTATATACTTTAGAGTCTATATGACACATATAACTGATAAAATTTAATATCTGTGTCATACATGTAAAATCTAATATGCGTATTAGATTTTGCTTGCTAACTCTGCTTCCTTACTTCCTACCTAGAATGACAACCATAGAATTGTTGTTTGACATTCTGCAGTGCTAAAAATGGGGGATTAATAACTAAATGTTTATAGCAGCAAGATCTGTCAAAGGGACTCTAAGCCTACGCAGATGTGTTAAGCATCCAGTACTTATTTATACAGGTGAAACACAGCCCATGAGTACACGTCAGATTGCAGTGGATACAGAGGCCTTAGATAGAGCTAAGAACCAGAGGAACCAACTGTGCAAGGATGGCTTGGGTTTTCATAAGGACAATGCAGTGGAAAGAGAAAGCTTTGGAAACACAAATTCAGTGGAACCCTAGTTGGAGCCTCGTTTTTTCATAACTTACCCACTGAAAGCAATGGCCTCCTAATGAGTTAAAAAAGTATTGCAGTAGCTTTTGTTTTTGTTTTTGTGTTGGTACCGGGGATTGAACCCAGGGACACTGAGCCACATCCTCAGTCACATCCCCAGCCCTTTTTATTTTATTTTTTAAATTTCCAAACAGAGTCTACCTAAATTTCACTGGCTGACCTCATAGTAACACCTTTTTACAAGGTTATTTCAAGGATTGAAACAGATAATCCACACAATGGGTTTAGAAAAATGGTTCTCACTTTGTTACTTAATAATCAGAAGATGATATTGTTACTATTGAAGGTGAATGCAACTATCTTTCATTATATTCCAGAATGCAACAAATGCCATCCCTTCCTGGAAAATAATATTATGCTAGCTCCCTGAAAGATAACAAAGGAAAACAAAAAAACAAACCTGAGCATGGATGGGTAAGAAGTGGTAGAGAAAGAACAAAACTTATTTTTCAAGCCTCACACCCTAGTATATTTTGAGAAGATGATTCATCCCAAATTCATTCTTCCAGCTAAGATAGTATCTTTTCACTCCTTGTGTGGGTCTAACAAACCATGCAAGTGAGTATTGAAAGAAAACTGTAAAAAGAGGAGTTTAACATACTGCATGTGTATAATATCTGTAGAAACATGAATAGAGTGGATAAATGACTAATTTTGAATTGCTGTCAGTTTTAATTTTTATCAATTCTTCTACTTTGAACTGTTGTAATTTAATGTTTCTGAACATAGTGCATCTTAAGAATTACAATGCTGTTTTATGGTTATGGAAATTCTGTACCCCTTATGCTTTTGGCAAACTTTCACACAATAATTAGAAAAGTACACCAGCTTAGAATTTTATTGAAATTTAAAGAAATAGCAGCTGAGGTAGTACTTTCTAAGCACATGCTATTTCTCCTTAATGTTTTATTTAACAAATATTTAGTGAATATTTGCACTGTTCAAGATGCACAGGTGTGTGTGCTCACACACACACAAAGTGTGAGATACAATCCCAGGTTCCAGAGATCTCACATCCTTGTAGGTAAACTCACTTGTGAAGGTCACGTAAAATGTACCACTAGTATTAAAAACAGGTAGCGCTAGTATTTTCCGCAAAAGTAGATGGTGGGCTAAGATGGAAGGTAGCATTTCTACTGTGTTTTAGCACATCAATTACATCATCTTAGAAGGCCAAGAGGGTGGAGGAATCAAATAGGCCAAGGAAAACCACAAGCAACAGCACAAAATTGCAAATATGCATGTCATACTTATAAAGTACAAGAAAAGAAGTTCATAAATTTTATGAAAGAATGACAGGATGTGGTATCAGACACATAGGTTGGGAATAGATTATAAAAAATTTTAATATAATTCTAAAGCATCAGATTTCATACTCATGTAATTGAAGAACACATAAAATGACTAGATGATTTTGTAAAAATATGAGTTGTGAAAGTCTATAGATAATATCCTATAACATATACATACAACATAAAATATATATCTAGTAAATATGTACTATTATGTGTCACAATACTAACACTAATAATATATTTTATAATAGTATGTAGATAAGTATTGATAGCAAGAAAAACATCTTAAAACTTACTAGGATCTAAGAAATGCACATAAATTTTTACATGGAGAAAGACCATAAAGCAATGGGATTTTGTACCATTAAAGTTATGTATACCGGGCTGAGGTAGCTCAGTGGTAGAGCCTCACACGCATGAAGCACTGGGTTTGATCTCTCGCACCACAAGAAAAACAAAAAACACTAAATAAAATTATATATACCTTCTATGTCTTAAATCTGGACTGAAGCATTTTTTGATTTTAATTTTTCCTAATCAGAAATCACTACATTCTTCTTCATCACCCACCTAAAATTTTGTTTTAGTGTATTAAATATGCATAGCAGATATTGTTTTTCTCTGCATATGAACCATCTACTGTTTGGAAGTTACCTCTCCTAAAAATATTAAGCCTGCCTACCAAAGCAGCTTCTCTTAATGACCTAGGTACCTGCCCAGAACATTGCATCTGGAGCCAGTGACAAACCCAGCAAGAAAGCAGGGACAGAGAGTGTTCTTTTCAGGGGTGTTTTGTTTTATCTGGAGAGCTGTAGGCTGCAGGGGAGCCACTGCAACTGTGCACCTGCACTGGCCTGCTGGTCTGAATACAGCTTCCACTGAGATTTGTGACTGTCCTGACAGTCTCTCCTACCCTTTTTGTTTGCAGAACTTGGTTATTCTAAGTTCCCAGGTTTTCAGCAATTCTCTCGGCTGTCCACAATCTTTTTTTTTTTTTTTTTTTTGGTAGCAGGGATTAAACCCAGGGGCATTCAACCACTGAGTCACAAACCCAGCCCCTTTTATTTTCTATTTTGAGACAGGGTCTCCCCAAGTTTTTAAGGCTGGCCTTGAACCTGTAATCCTCCTCAGCCTCCTGAGCTGCTGGGATTACATGTGTGCACCACCACACACAATTTCACCTTTTCCCATGTTTATTTCCTGTGCATATCCTATATAGACACATTTTATTACTTGCAACCTGATCTCTAATTCAATGTGTGTCTATTATTTGAAATCAAGGGCAATGACATTTACCTCTACTATCATTACCTCAAAAATCTGAGAATAGGTAAGTATTACTGAAAACATATAATAAGTAAATTAATAAATACATGACAAGTACTAAAATCACATTTATATGTCTTTAAAAGTTGTAGATGATATTTTTTGCAGGCTACTTTACTAGACAATTGATGTGCTTTGAATAAAAAAATGTAAAAGTACTTTAGGTACCCGTGAGATATTCTAAAAGCGTCCAGAGTTAAAATAGCAGCATCTTAGAATGGAAGACCTTTTGATGAGCTATTTAGTTTTATTAGCCTTGTTCTACATAATTTGGGTATCACTGTGAGAGAGTGCCATATGGTGTCAATAAATAAGTCTTCAATGGGCTTAACTTCTCTTTTGAAATATACATAAAAAGATCAATTATCCCTAATTAACTCACTATTTTCTTTGGTAAGGATGTGTGTGTTTTTCTAACCAAGTACCCAGTGAGGTCACTGAGTTTTTCTATATGGTTGGTTAAAGACATGTCAAAGATGTGAGTCAGGACAAAAGCTGAAGTGCCTTTTTCTCTTAAAAAAAAAAAAATGGGGCTGGAGATATAGCTCAGTTGGTAGAGTGCTTGCTTTGCATATACAAAGCCCTGGGTTCAATCCCTACCCACATTAAAAAAAAAAAAAAAAAAAAAAAAGACAACAACAATAAGAAAACATTGGGATAGTTTTGCACATTTACCACCCTTTTATCTTATATATTCCCTATAAAAATATTGTTTTCAAACCTCTATACCTTGTCTCATCAAGGTAGATAGAATTTAACAAAATATAGAAGAAAGTCCTGCCAGGTTTGTGGCTTAAGGGCTACCCAGCATGCAAGGTCTCAATAAACCCATAATTTTAACTGGTATGGGTTGAGATAAAAACTCAGAGAAAAAAATCATGGGTGCAGGCTTTTGGGAGAAAAAACACAGGGGTTCTGGGAGGTGCACGGGAGTGGAGGGGTGCCCTGGAAGAACCACTAGCTCTACCATCTACACTCCATTCTGAGAGTTTGCAAGAACACAGTTACGTAAATTTACATAAAAGGAAAGTGTTATGGTTAAAACCCATGCTAAATTATTGCAAGGAAAAAAAATTGAACAGGAGAATCTGTATGCAGACTGCCATGGCCTGAATGTTCGTAACCCTGAACTTCCGTACGTGTGAATTCTAGCTATAGTGGGATGACGTGAAGAGTTGGGGCCTTTGGAAGGTGACCGAGTCATGAAGGCAGAATCCTCACAAATGGCATTAGTGTCCTTTAGAGCTATCACATATGGATCATTTGCCCCTTGCAGGGTTATGTGAGGACTCAGTGAAAAGGTCGCCATCTATGAGGAAGTAGGCTCAAACCACACATCAGATCTGCTGATGTCTTAACCTTAGACTCCCAACCTCCATAACTGTGAAAAATAAGTCGGTTTTTAAGAAGCCATCCAGTCTATGGTACTTCACGATAGAAGTCCAATTAGACCGAAACACCAGCAAATAACGAAGTATCAGACAAGCATGTCCCCGAATAAAATGAACTAACATTTTTAGAAATAAGCTACATTACTTAAAAAAAAGTAGAAGTTATAAAAGGATCTCATTTTCATAAATCCTAATTAGAAATAAACAGAAACGCAAGGATTAGTAAAGAAGAAAATTGAAAGAAAGAGCTAAGAAAATACAGAGAAGTCATTAGGAATAAAATTCATGTAATAAACTTACACTATAAAATAAAGAAAGTTATATAATAAAAAATAGGCTGGAAGGAACAAGAGTGGATAAACATGATAAAATAATGTCATAAAAGATACACAAATGGCAAAAAGAAAAAATAAACATGAACAGATGAAAAACAACATAAACAAGTTTAGATAAAAGGAAATATTTATAAAAATCACAGAATGAAGAAAGAACAAAAACAAAGCAAAAGAGTTAGATAAACAATCACACAAATTCAAAAATACATTTTGGAATCAAGGAAGGCTTGAATGTAAGTATTTGTATAGACAACAAAGGTATTAATCCCTGACAATAAACAAACTTGTTTATCTAGTTGGTAACATACCAACCCTAAAGTAACTATGCCAAGTGATTTTTATACTGTTATCATGGTAATTTCTCTGTAAGTCTCTTACTAGGGTGTGCCTTAAAGACTAAGAAAAACATCCTGCAAAATCCTTTTTGTTGCTTTGTGATAACACAAGATTGATGGTTCTTTTAACCCAAAATAGCTCTAATCCAATATGTTTGTGTGTATTTTACAAGAAAGCTAAGAAGCAATTGTGTCTATTTCTTTGAGGATAGATATTTAAGCCATAGAAGAGGAGCACTTGTAATATTAAGGAAATTAGGGCAAAAATGACACATTTTCAAACAACAACTGTTGTTCTGATTTTTTTTTAAATGTATTTTTTAGTTGTTGATGGACACAATGTCTTTATTTTATTGCTTTGTATGTGGTGCGGAGGACCGAACTCAGGGCCTCACGCATGCGAGGCAAGCGCTCCACCGCTGAGCTACAATCCCAGCCCTATTGTTCTGATTTTGTATTGGAAGGGACATCATGAACTCAGACTGCATTGTATTTTTTAAAGAAAGAAATCCACATGCCCTAGAAACCACTGAAACCATTTCTAACTCAGTGAGCTCCCCTAGCGGTCAAATTGTGACTGCGACTATTATTTTCTATAAAACAAGCAAGGGCTCCTTAGGATATATTTAATTCAAAATATAGGGAAGGAAATGTACAAGATGAGTCCAGACTAGCTTGTCATTTCAGGAGTCAAGCAATATCTCAAAGATAACCAGGTAGTGCCAAAAGACTTCTGGGACCCACGAAGTCCCTACTAGACGGTGATGGATCAGTTGAAGCATCAGTGAAATGATAACTACAGGAGACTGAGAAACATCACAATGTTTAAACGTATGGATCCATAGGAAACCTATGATACATATAGGATAGATGGTAACAGATGGTAAATATAAATTCATCAGTCATTAGTTTCTCATGATGCTGAAAATCCAACTCACTGTTTTTGAAAATGATAAAGGGTAGAAATGATATTTCCCTCCCGAATGCAAAATCACCTGATGAGTGAGGATGTGGAAGCTTTCCTTTACAAAAGTGTAGCAAATACCAAAATAAAATTTAAATTAAATTAAAATTAAACAATGGTCATGAATGATTTCTCACCTTAAATTCGGAGTAGATACTGTGTTCCTCCTGCTGAGTGCACATGCCTCCTTGGGAAACCTCTTCCCTGGCTCTTCTCGTGTCTCCATAGAACTCTGTCAATTAGTAGGCAGTACAAGGGACAAAGATAATGATACATGGATAAAATTCAGAAAAAGAAGTCTGCAGAGATTTTTTTACACAACTTAGTTGTGAAGAATGAAAGAAAGGGAAAGAGTGTGCATGAGAGAGAATTGAATGCATTTTATGGTACTCATTTTCATTCAGGTTCTAATAAACAATTTTGGGGTAGTTGAAATGTCCCCAAAGGAAAATAATTATAAAAGTGATGGTTCAGCAATTTCACCACATAATTTTGCAGCCATTATCAATGATGTTTTGTAAGCCAGTCAAAAAACTGGGAATGCTTATAATATGCCTTATATATAATATGCTTATATACCTTACATGGAAATAATAGGTAGACTGATAGTGACAATTATATGATCATACATAAGAGATGGTAAGCATGTAAATAGATGTACATAAGACATTTGCACAAATCTACATATGGACTACTTTTATGCCCATTTTAATCACATCATTATACTTAATATTTTACCTATTAATTTTATTAATAAATTATTAGCATGTATTTATATATATTGTAGGATCAGGAACATAAGGTTCATTTGATGCACACACACACACACACACACACACACACACACACACACACAAATATATTTAAGAATCAAATAATGAAAGGTCCATGATAAAGTGATGAAATTGTGAATGGCTTTCCTTCCTTTAATATATCTGAATTCATATGTTCAATATATTTTGTTCAATAAAAATATATCAATACAATAAAATGCAATTATGATTAGTTGACTTTTAAAGTCTTTTGCACCATTAATTAAATTCTTTCTGGTCTTCAGTATTTTGTAAAAACACTGGAATTCTTTAAGTCGGTCACACCTTAGTACAAATCTCAGATCAGCCATTATTTTACTCATGGGTTGTGAACTTCATAAGATAATTTAACCCATTAGTCATGATAAGTTTCTGTGCAAAAGAATATTACCACTCAAATTCTTTGATAACTGGGAGACATCAAATTTTGGCTCATTCTAATTCTTGAATTTAGCAAACTCTAATTGTATTTCTCACGTCTTCTTCTGATCCTCAAATTTAAGAAATTTCTTTTTAATTTTATACCATTTACAAAAAAATATGTTAAAATCAAACCAAGTTACAATGTCTGGGATTAAAGGAAAATTATTTGCATTCATTTTTTCTTCATATTCTGAAAGCATTTATGGGAGATTATTTTCTACACATAGATTTCTGAAGTATCTATAACTAATTTTCACTAGTCATCTGACAATATGAAATAAGAAGAGACGCAGCTTGACCTTCATTTTGGGGGATGAAAATCCAAAATGATGCCTAACTATGGTCTTTGTATTGGTTATCATTTCAGCATTGAGTAAATTACAGCTGTCCTCATTCTTTTACCATTGTCTGCCCATCACTTTTAAAGGACAAATTCTATTTTGAAACACAGGATTTTCCTTTGGCCTGGTTTAATCGGCCTTCCGATCCTGCCAGTCACCTTAGAATTGAAGCGCTCTGTCCCGATCACAATATAACCTTTAGTGCTTGTCTGTCATTTCACGTTTATGCCATTATAAGTCAAGACTGTGTCCTTTGTAGCCCTCTACACTGAGAGGACTTAAAGGAGATCTCAATTTGATTCTGCTTCCCGCATTTTAGACAACTTCAGACTCAGAACAGCCCCTCACTCTGAACTCAATACTGATTGACTCCTCCTTGTCTTCTGTGGTTGGCTTTCTGTATGTGGAGCAGGAGACCTTGAACTCATCCTCGTAATCCCATTATCTTCTTTATATTTCAGTGCCTATTTTCAGGTCTGCCTCAGAATGCTATTCTGCTGAGACCTTATGCAGCACACACCACCATTAGCTACATATTACAGCAGAACAGAGTGGCCCTGGCTGAAGAATTGGCTAATAAGTATTGATTAAACTGGATGGGCATAAACTACTGCCTTACTTAGTTTGCTTCCTAAGTTTCCAGCAAAATCTAAACTTTTAACTAGATTGAAGTGTCTTTAAATTAATAGGAATTAATTTAAGACAGGGATCAGTTTACAAATTCATTTGCCAGCAATCATCCCTTCTGTATAAGCTGTGGACCACTCCTTCACCCCTAGTCCCAGCCCATTGATGCAGCCACGTCTACTCACTTCAACAGCAAACAGCCCCCGTTAGCATCTTAGACAGATAATGCCCTCTTCAGGGTAAGTTTTCAGTGCCTTCTCTCTGCTAGCAAGGCTGCTTCCCAGGGTCCAGAACCCTCCTTCCTTTTGTTGACTGATACATGCCAGGTGTCTCGGACAATGCAGGGCACACAGCAGATTCTCAATAATCCCCACCATGGGATCAACACGTGAAGCTTTTTTTTTTTCTTTTTTTCATTTGCTTTGTTTTACTTGGTAGAAAGAATGCTGTATTTCCACACTATTTCCTTACATTCAGATTAATTATAATCTGAATAAAACAAGGGCTGAAATGAGAAATATCTATTGGTAAAACGAAGTATATGTATGAGGAAAACAAAAGTATTTTGACAGGCTGATCACTCCTTTGACCTTGAAATCATTTAAATTGGACATCAACTAATTGAGATTCTGACCCCATCACCTCCCCTGCCCAACCTTCAGTTTCACTTATGAGACAGTATGATACGCTTGTAAATTGCTGTGCTGCTTGTGTTTTGAACTGTAGTTGGCAGGGTCACTTTTACATAATATGCTCAAAAGCTGGTCTGCGAAAACACTGAAAGAAAGAAAGCGTGTCTAACAAAATCCCACCAGGTCTACTAGGAAGAGGGAGGGGAGGACATTCCAAGCACAGGGTTCTGTACTCTCCAATTTTACCTCTTTTTTTTTTTTTGGTACCGTGCCCGGCTCAATTTTACCTCTTTTAATAAACTTACCTCAGACTGGGATTGTGACTTAGTGGTAGAGCACTTGCCTTGCATGCGTGAGGTGCTGGGTTCAACCCTCAGCACTACATAAAAAGTAAATAAAATAAAGATATTGTGTCCATCTACAACTAAAAAAAATTTAAAAACACTTAAAAAATAAACTTACCTCTTAGAAGATTATGCAACAATCCGTTATTAGTTATAGGTATTAACCTTTCCAAAGAGTTTTAATTTTATAAAGGACTCCCAAAAAAGGAATTGATTTTTCAACGCTGAAATTTTCATAAAAACCCCTAAGAATTTGGGTTCAAGTAGTCTTAACATATTTAAGTGTACTGTCAAAATTTATTTGTTCTCTGTATGCAGAGAAAGAGCTTATGGCCAATGTATAGTAATTCTCTTTTTAAACCATGAATTGACATCATTCTATAAAATGGAATGTACTACCTACATGTCAGCTAATATTACTAACAATAATTACAATGTCTCTGTACTTTGCATGTGGTATTTTCTCAACTTAAAATACTGCATCTCTTCTCTATCCTCTTAAGGGTCTTTCTATTGAAACACTTTTCCTTGTACTAAAAGGCACTAAATTACATGGATTGATCTCTCACTCTACAGCACTTTTATTTTTAAATCATCATTTTGGAATTTTATCCTGGAATATTAAAATCTCGTGTATTAAGTAATTTATAAATGATGAGGGTACTTCTTAAGATACAACTATGGCTCCAGGAAAATTATTTTGAAAATAATAAGTACTCAAAGTATTTACTGATTTAGTCACTTTCTGTGCTTTTAATTCCTATATATGTAGGTAAATTTCAATGCATGTGTGGAATATTTCACAGATTGAATTTTATTTTGGATAAAAGGTATATGTTATACATCTTTTTATCCACCATAATGCTTAAGTAACTAATACATATATGAATGTAAAAGCCATGGTGAGGGAATGAATGTCCCAAATGCTCTTTGAGGATGTTGTTATTCCTAATCAATATGTTTTTCAATGACTTGTCTTTAAATGAACATGGACCACAAGTTGCTAGCACACCAGTACTCCAGGAAACTAATTATCTAATCTGCTACCATGCAACTATTTTATGAGTTTGTTTACTTTCAGATCCTGTTACCAACCTGCTGAGAGTGGGATAAATAAGACCCGAGATAAGTTATTAATGCTCTTCCCATCAAATTCCTACTTATAGTTTACAATATCATTGATCTGATATAAAGAATTTACTAGTATGCATATCCATAAATCTGTGATCCCTGAGACCTACAGACATCTTTTGATTGAGGAGGGATGTGTTCACAGTGTGACTGTTCCATGACCAGTTGATGTAAATTGGTTCATACTTTGTAGAATTCACAAGTTTCCACAAACATTACAGAGATTTTTTGCATTTCACGATCTGACATTTATGTTTCATAAAAACACATTGCATTACATTCTATTTTGTGGATTTCATGCATCTTTCCCTTTATCAAATATTTGCTTTGTATCCAGAGTACCTACTAAGTGTCAGGTTTTGTGGTAAGTATTGGGGATACATCCATAATCAAAAGAGATTTCTGTTTCACTGGAGCTTTCCTGTAGGGGAAGATAAAATAACACATTTAAAGTTTATCCATGAAGACATGATGAGAGGTGTAATCTGAGACTTGAATGAATCCAGGAATTGAGCAAAGTGGATTCTGGGAGACTAAATTGCCAGCAGAAGATATTATTAAAACAATAGATCTAGTCAGATTCTACTTGGAACATTAGTAAACCAATAAGAGGGTCAGTATGGCTGTAACTGGAGTAGGTGACCGGAGAGACACAGTTAAATGGCCAGCAGCAATCACAAAGGGTGTCCAGGCCAGAGATGGGAATTTAGATTCCACTCTGAGTGTAGCTGGAAGATACAGGGATGAGGTCCAAGTATTTTGGCTTTAGCAACTGAGTCAACTAGAGTGATATTTATTGAGATGAGGAACACTGTGAAAGAACAGAGTTGTGAGAAATCAGGAGTTTGGTGTTGGGATGCTACATTTCAGATGGCCTTTGCAATTCCAAGTGAAAATCTTAGTAAGGAGGGCCAGTACTACAAAGAAGTGAATGAGACACTTACCTCAGACGCAAAATCTAAGGGAGCTCCAACACACTCAGTGATTAAGATAAAGAATATTTTAAGAGCACATTTAAAAAATCAAAATTAATGCAAAAAAATTATTGGTTAAAAAACAAACAAATGTTCAACTAATATAGTGCGATAGAAAGGAATTGGCTTTACTCCCTAGTGTTATACCTAAAAATATATTATCTTGCACACTAAAAGGAACTTTAAAGATGGGATGATTTGCCAATTAGTTTCCCTTAAAATACAGAGATCACCTTAATTTGATAAACGTGTATGCACATTCTACTCTTATGAACCTTTCAGATCTAAAGAGGAAACCCAGAGTCAATCAGAGAATTGGGCTGGAATCAGAGGCAGGGAAGGCCTGTACCCTAAGAAAAACATAGTTGGTCATTATTAGCATTGAACAGGAGACGGGGGAATCAAGAGCCAGAGCGGGGTGGCCTTTAGACAGTAAGAACAATCTCTAGGCAAAGCAAGCAAGGAAACAGAAACCTCAGATCCACAGCTCCAGGGAACTGAATTCTGCCAACAACAACCTGCATGAGAGCTGAAGTGCATTCTCCCCAGAGCCTCCAGATAGAAGCCCAACTGAACCCCTCTCTGAGGATTTCAGCCTAAGGGCATTTTGACCTAGGGAATTTCTGACCTAGGGAATGGTGTGGGATTTTTGTTTCATTTTTGCTTTCTTTTAAGACACTGCATGTCTCATACTTTTTTACAACAATAAAAGAAAAGTAATATTGACATAATCAGTTCCCTTTACTTTGACTCAGATATAGTTTGATATCATCCTGTAAATCTGTCTAGACTGGAGATTTCAATTAGAGATTTATTGGATAATACATAAATACATATAAATATATAATAATTTATATAAAATATGTTTTACATGACAATATAATAGCCTTGCACATAATAATATGTAGCAATTATACTATTACACATATAATCTTTCAAACCAGGTTTACATGTGATTAAATCAGTAAGGATTGAATGACAGAAAAAAGAAGTGCTCTCAGGACTGAGCCTTGTAAGATACATCAGTCTCATGCAATTAAAAGCAGATAAATGAAGTGGATAAAATCTGGGGGGCATTTGTGGAACAGTTGCACAATAGTTAAAATTGAATTCATCACATTTTACTGTCTTCAGAATACTAAAATTCTAATGTTGGAGCAATAATTAACACTGACCTTACTCAGGGATTAACCATAAGCACTCTAATATAGAGAAGTGATTATTCTAGATAATGGGATTCCCAGGATATCTGACACATAAGAATCTTAAAGACAGGGAATCTACTGGGGAAGTGTTTTCTAGAGCACTTGCCTTGAAGTTATTTGCATAGCCCTCACTGTGAGGGGATGCTCATCCCTCCCACTATCACTCTTTTCCCATTGGAGCTGTAGGAACCCAGGAGGCCACCTCAAAGGTGAAGAGGTTGGAATATATATTGCCAGATAAAAAAAACTCAGTCTGATCTAGAGCAGATGGTTTTAGGATAGATGTCTCTTAGCCAAGACAGGAGTCTTTCACAGCTACACATGTGAGCAATGGCAAACTAACTTCTAGACACACAACTTTATTTTTCATCATTTTAGTGTTATAGATGAAATATTTTCATACTTTTTCAGTAAGTAGAAAGTGATGGTTAAATAATTAATCTGGTAATTAATTGTACAGGTAAATATTACATATTTGGGGTAGGAGAAGCTAACATATATATAGAATCAAGATCTATGTACCCTGTAGGATAAGAATAAGTACACAACATAATAAATATAGTACTCCTTAAGAAATCAGTTATTATGCCATATCACAGATGCACATTTTTAAGAAAAAAATTCTTCTAACTTAGATCACTGAATATGAAGGGAATTGCAATTGTTAAAATTGCACACACACACAATTATCTATAATGTGGTGTTATTGTATGTTTTGTCATGAAATAGATACATCAACTTACTTTTAAAATTATTAAATTTAGGGGCTGGGGTTGTGACTCAGTGGTACAGCACTTGCCTTGAATGTGTGAGGCACTGGGTTCAATCCTCAGCACCATATAAAAGCAAATAAACAAAATAAAGGTATTGTGTCCATCACAACTAAAAAAAAAATACAAAAGTAATTTAAAATTATTAGATTTATAGATTAACAAATGTAATTTATACATCATTATATTTTATTTAAAAGTTTCCAATTCAATAATTTTAAGTATGTTTACAGATATACACTCATCACCACAATCATTTTTGAAAATTTCAAAATCATTTCCCCTCCAGGAAAATGTCCATAATTATCGGTGGTTACTTTGGTTACTTTCCACTTCCTCCATTAGCCTCTCCACCTACTGACAGCCTCGCACAATAACTAATAGAGTTCTGTCTCTACAGATTGGAGCATTCCAGGAATTTCAAATTAATAGAATCATATCACACAGAGTTTTTAGTCAGTTTTCACTGCTGTGACCCAAAGACCTGACAAAAACAATTATGAAAGAGGAAAGAATTACCTGTTGCTCACTAGATGGCTGATTCCATTGCTCTGGGCCCCAGGGGAGGCGGAACCCTATGGTGGCAGGGCATAGTGGAGGAAAGCAGCTTGGGAAACAGCAACAAAGAAGCAGAGGGAGCTCTGATCCCAGGGATACAGAATAAATCCAAAGGCACACCCCAGAGATCTTCCCCTGCCACCCATTCCCCACTTGCTGACAGTTGTTGCCCAGTTAATCCACATTAGTAGATTAATGCACTGATTAGGCTACAGATCCCATAGTCTAATCTTTTTCTCTCTGAATGTAATTTCAGTGTCTCACACATGAGCTTTTGAGGGCACCATTACTTAGAGTATTTTGGTAGTTTATTATTTTCTTTAACATAATGTTTCCATGGTTATTCTATGTTGAGGCACATATCAGTACTTTAAAAAAGAGCATGTTATTATAATTTAGTTGGCTACCGAACATTTTTATAATGTTTTAAAAATTGTGTTTATGACACAATCGGCAGGAAGTTCCATTATAGATCTGCCGCTACACACACAAACCCTCTGCATGATGACATTACTCACCATAGTGATATGATTTTTTAAATCAGTGAATTATACTGATAAATCATGTCCTGAAGTCTATGTGTTTTTCAGTTTGCACAATATGTTTTCAGTGAATCACATTCTGTGAGACTTACAAATGTATAATCACATGGATCTACCACTGTAATATCATGCACTATGGTTTTGCTGCTCTAAAATTTCTCTGTGTTCTGCCTACTGATCTTTTTACTGTATTCACAGCTATACTTTTTCCAGAATGTCATCCATTGGAATCATACAGTATGTAAGAGTGTGTCTAGTTTTTTCAGAAACTCAGAGTGTCTACCAATGTGACAGTACCATTTTACACAGATTCCACCAGCAACGCTTGAGAATCCCTGGTGTTCCACCCACTTGGCAGGATGGACTACTGTCACCTACAGCACTTCTTTCCATGGTAAAACGATATTTCATCATATGGATATGCAAAATGTGTTCATACTCTCATCATTTGATAGACATTTGAATTGTTTTCCCTTGGCTATTATAAATAAAAGTATTATGGACATTTATGGTGACACTTACACAGTTATGCCTTTAATTCTCTTCAATATATTTGTAGGAGTAGATTTTTTTGGTCACATGTTAGCTGTAGGTTTAACATTTTAGTGAACCACCAGATCATTTTCCAAAATGGTTGCCACATATATTAATTATATTATATTATCCCATATTATACTATATTATGTTAAAATATTATATGATTACTTTCTAAACCAGTTAAGAGTAAATAGGGGAATAGATATGTCAAATTGTTACTATTATAATTGTATAGTCACCTTCACAGACACTTTTTTTTTCTTTGTTAATTTGAAATACTCTGTAAGGTCAACTGTACTCAACCTTTACCGGTGGTTAAGAGAAAAAGAACTCAGTCTGATCTAGGGCAGATGGCTTTAGAATAGATGGCTCTTAGCCAAGACAGGAGTCTTTCACAGCTACACACGTGAGCAATGGCAAACTAACTTCAAGACACACAACTTTATTTTTCATCATAGCCTAGAACTTCCTAGGCTATCTTTTATAAGAAGATCTGATAATAATAAATTCTTTCAGTTAGTATTTGAAAAAGCTATTATTTATCCTTTGATCTTTAACATATTTTTCTTGTCATGTGACTGACAAATTTTTTATTTCTTTTTTTTTTTTTGGTACTGGAGATTGAACTCAGGGGCATACTTGACCACTGAGCTACATTCCCAGCCCTATTTTGTGTTTTATGTAGAGACAGGTTCTCACTGAGTTGCTTATGCCTCACAATTGCTGAGGCTGGCTTTGAACTCGCGATTCTTTCGTCTCAGCCTCCCTAAGTGATGGGATTAAAGGCTTGCACCATGGCACCCGGCTGATTTTTTATTTCTTTATAAGCACTTTGTATATGCAATCCCCACTGACTTCTATTCCACATTGCTTTCTACGAGAAGTTAGTTGTTAACTTTAGTATGGTTCCCTGGTGCATGACGAGTTGCTTGTTTCTTGATGCTTTATCTTTTTCAGAGTGCTTATAATTTTTTTACTATGGTGTGTCTGGATGTAAATATCTTTGAGTTTATCCTTTGAATGCAGATTTCTGTGAATTTATCCTACTTTGAGTCTGTTGAACTCCTTGAATGTTAATATAGTTCATCAAATTGGGTGAAGTTTTTTCAGTCCTTATCATTTATTTCTAAGTGTCTCCTTTTTTTCCTTACTTTCTATGTCTTCACTAACTCAATAAATCATGCTAAAAAATCTCCCCATTTTTCCAGGTTTCACTCTTAAACATCACATGAAGAAAGCACCATTCCCTGAGAGAACGTCATCACCTCCTCACCTGTTTTGGGGCATAGTTTTTGCCACAAATCCAATATGTGAAAATTCTACTTATCATGTAGCATGAAGTATCTCCAGTTGCTAGCAGAACAGATTGAGTTTCCCTGAAATGTGAAAACATGAGAGATTAACATTGTTTCTAATGAACTCTTGAAAATTTTACCTATAGAACTTTTATAGAGTTCATACTCTTTTCCAGTAAATTTTAAAAAATAAAATAAGCATATAGTATATTTGTTTCAGTAAACTTTTTCATTGGTGTCATTAAAAGACTTGACAAGAACAATTAGAAGAGGAAAAGTCTCTTTGGGGGCTCAAAGTTTCAGAGGCCTCAGTCCATAGATGGCCAACTCCATTCCTCAGAGCCTAAGGTAAGACAGAACATCAAGACAGAAGTGTGGGGCAGAGGAAAGTAGCTAGAAACATGGCACCAGGAAGGAAAGAGAGACTTGTCCTCTCATCAACCATAAAATATTTACCCCCAATACATGCTCCAATGATCCATCTCCTCCAATCACACTGACTGCTTATAGTTACCACCAGTTAACACCTATGAGTGGATCAGTGCACTAGTTAAGTTGAGGTTCTAATAATCCAACCATTTCTTGCATTGTCTCACACTTGAGCTTTTGGGGGACATCTCATCTAAACCATGAAATACTATTTATAAACAAATATATGAAAGTTTTGGATCTTAGTAAGAATGAATGAACTTTTTCTTTCATTTCATTTTCTGTCACATAATTGGATCCTTCATAAAATCAATCTCTAGGTAAAAAGAGAAATTAGAATTGAGATAATTGTCATATATCAAGGAAAGTTAAAGGATGTCAGCCCCTGTAGATAAGAGATGAAAACAGGACATAGGAGAAGGAAACAACTTGGAAAGGACATGGTCAAAACAATAGAGCATAGTTTTAATACATTACTTATTAAATTATCACCTATAATTTAAGTTTTACAATTGAATCTAAAGACATTCACAAGTTATGCAAACTATGAGTAATTAGATCATTATGTCTCTTTTATTATTTGTTTTATACAAGGTAGTTAATTATACTTCTATGTAATAAAAATGATCCTTGGAATCATATTCAAAAGTAAAAAAAAAAGATTACATGCAAATTGTAATTTTTATGTGAATAAAACACAAGGTTAAGTAATTTCAACTACACCTTTGAAATTATCCTATATTGTTGCTTTTTGGTACTTTTGAAATGTAAAATATAAAGGTATATATACACGATTTACAAATATTCAGAAAACATGAAAATGATATTGGTAATAAAAAATACCTAATGTATTCATTATGTGCACACGTTAATTTCTTTTTAGTGAAGTATAGACAAACGACAACCTCTACACCTGTTTTGATGCACACTGGCATGTCTTAATTCAAAGAATCATGATTATAGGAGTTCTACAGCTCAGTCTCAACTACTAATAAAGTGGTTGTCTTGGTTGCTTTGTGTCATGTTGTGTCTCGGCTTTTGGTAGGTGAGAGTCTTATGAAAATGGATTCTGGATGTCACTGGATGAAACTTCACACACTTTCACAGTGCCTCTGCTCTTGTCTCATTATGCTGTTAGTGAGTATTCAACAAGCAGTTTGGGCAGCTTAACATGTATTTAGCTGATTTTACAGGGTAGAAGCATCAGTACATGATGGAGTCCTAGATGTGTTTCTTTCATCAAAATTCCTCAGAAAAAAATTCTGTATGCCACACACCCTTCCAGCTGATAGGAGTGCCCATTTGCCCTTCAGGAGTGCATTGTGAAGTGAATATTCCATAGTAATCCCCTTCCCTCTCCTTGGAGCAAAGTTGTGTTCAGTGTTTCTGTAGACTTAAGAATTTAAGTTTACCATTACTTAGAAAAGGAATACCCCTAAAACAACTATATTAAGATGGAGAGAAGTTCTTTACATTCTTTAAAATACAGAATTCTACCCAGTGCAGTGCCACGAATCTGTAATCCCAGTGACTGGGGAAGCTGAGGCAGGAGGATTATAAATTTAAGGTCAGCCTCAGAAATTTAGCAAGGCCCTGGAAAATTTAAGAGACTCTGTCCTAAAATAGAAATAAAAAATAAAAAAAAATAAAGCTCTGAGTTCAATCCCCTGTACAAATAAATAAATAAATAAGGCTGAAGATGTGGCTCAGTGGTTAAGTGGCCCTGGGTTCAATCTCTAGTACCAAAAAAATAATTAAATCCCTTAAGGAAGCTTTGGGGTTAATTTGATAAAAACATAAAATTCAACTGCTAGTCAATACTTCATGATAGTTCTGTTTCAGAACTATCGACTTAGTGACATTAACCCCAGGATTTTGTGTCTTTATTTTTTAATATAAGATTGTGTACTTCATAAACAACCATATATTAACCAACTTTCTCTGTATCTTTCATCTTTGAGACATTTCTCTGATCCTGCAAAATGTCATTCTTCCTCCTGATTTAAACCCTGATTATTGAGTTTTTATCAATACACTAAAAATGGTAATGGGAAATATTTTAGCCAGTCAAATGTGACAAGTTAATTTGGTTTTCATGTTTATAGCTATATCATCAAGAAAAAAAAAAAACCTGCTTAAAAATGTGAGGAAAATGGCAGTTTACAATTGCATTAAAAATATCAAATGAATGAATTCCGTCACTCGTGACACAGTCATGACAGGTCCCTAGATAGTTGCTATTTATTCCAAGCACCTGCCAATATCATCTGCTCAGAACCTGCACTACTGTATGCTCTCTGCATTAACTCCTTCAATGATAGTTCTCAGGAACTTTATTTCTAAATGAGATTGTACCCAAAATTAAAAGTTTTTTTTTTTTTAATTACAGTTGAAGGGGAATGGTCGTCATTTAAAAAGAAAAGTTTCCAATTTTGTCTTTCATTTTCACACTTATCTGCTCCAGGGAGTACAATAGAGAAGGACACAAGCTACTGAAAAATTTGAAATTAAAACTGGATATGTATATTTGCATTGTTTAATAAACACCAAGAACACAGCTCTGGAAGACCCAAGAAAATATGCCCTTTGAAAGAATTTTTCCTGACTTCTTCTACATATAGAGAATTTTCTTAATGCAGCTATCAAAAAGGAGTTCTTACTGGAGCTGCATTACCTTATATTGACTCCTGGCCCAACACTTTTTAATTGTTCATTGGCATGGTTTTCACCTATGCAGGCTCATATTTCATACCTCTAGATGGCTGTCCTTTCATAAGACTTTGTTTGGAACTCTAAAACAATTAATGTATCAGATGCAACATAGTATAAACCTCTATATGTATTTTTTAAAAAATGATGCAACATACTTTAGGCTTTTCCAGTCACAATGTTCGCAAATACCTGCTATAAATTTTGATGAAATTTTGTTATCTTAATAAACCATTCAAAATTTAATACTGATAGAACTTTTATAGTTTCATATAATTTATGTTCTTAACGTAATGATCATGACCATTATACAGGATATTATTATAATCCTTTGGAATAATAGAAATCAGAGACTACCTGATGCTCTAGTATGAAGAATATAAAAATTATCTCTCCACATTTGTCTCTGATTGTCCACAATAGCCTGTTCTCAATAAGATAATGCAATGAGAAATATTAATAATAGTAACCACTAACTGAGCTCCATATGGTACATGCATTATCTTTAATTTCAACAGCAATACAGTACTATTATTTTTATTATGTTTACTTTTGTCCAGATAAGGAGCCTGAGGATTTACACAAGGTGGCTAAAGTACTTAGTAAGTGACTGAATCAGAATAAAACCCCAAAAATCTTCATTTCAACAAACATCCATCCCCTACACCTAATTACTTTCTAGAAACAAGATAAATGATTCGCATTAAAACAAATGAGTGGTTCTATTGCTATCACAGTTTATTAAGTATATAGTTTATTAAGCCAAAGCATAATAAGATTAATTCTTAGTGACTAAACACATTTATCATATATAGATGAATGATTTCTAATATTCTTGGAACTTTATTTCCTGTTACTGATATTAATTTTGGGAATTGGGATGTAAGACCTTTTCTCAAACATTACCCTGAAAAATTGTGAAAAAATACACCATCTATATATGCATGTATAAATGCCAACAGTTAAATATACGTGTATATATAACATGTACACACATTATTATAATTCATTTGCCATATGATCATATATTCACAATGTTCATACTAAAAATTTTGTGATATCCTATAGTTGTACTTTTAGTTCCATATACACATAAGCAATAAATTCTGTATGGGAGAACTATTAATGTATGATCAAATTATCCTCAAGCATTCATTTTTATGAGCTTTCTATACATGAATATGAAGTAGAAATTATTTTAAAAATTATGTAGTTATGAAGAATATTTAAGAAATAAAAGAAATGGTGCTTAAACAACAGCAATAAATATACTCACCAAATTTTAAGTCAGTCAGTATTAACATTGATCAAGAAAAAAATTTAGGATACTGTTTGCTCCAAATGAGTCTACCATATTGCAAATATTTATTATTTCTCAAAATAATCCCAAGAAAAATAAGTTTCATGATTAAAAATTAAATGTTCAAAATTTGAAATAAATACTTTAAATTCAGTGATATGTTAGAAAACATTTTAGCCAACATCTTTAGTGAAGGGAATCAAAATGATTCATTGATAGTTCTAATTAAATGATTACTTTTGCCATAAACAGTACTCATAAAATCATAATACCTTTCTGATGGGGTTTATATTTTTAAGTTTATTCAAAGAAAGCAGAAGAAATCTAATTAAAGTTACAGAAAAAAGTATAAATGCTACAAGCATTAAAATTTTAAAAACATTAAAAAATACCAACATTTTCTAAAAAGGAAGGGTGCTGCTAAGAAAGGATGACGTATTTTTTAAATTTGAGAGTTAAAAACACCACACCTGAAGTAGATCAATCAGAAAATATATTTCAAATCATAAAATATAGCAATATAATGAAATAATTTATATTAAAAATGGAAGAATTGAGTTTATTTAAAATCACATTTGGGGCTGGGTCTGTGACTCAGTGGTAGAGTGCTTGCCCAGCATGTGTGAGGCACTAGGTTCGATCCTCAGCACCACATATAAATAATAAATGAATAAAATAAAGATCCATCAACAACTAAAAAAAAATTAAAATAAAAGTATTTTTAAAAAACACATTTAATGCCCATTCTTTAAAGTAACAGGTCAACCAAATTCAACTCAAGTAGATAAATCAAGAAATTGACATGTAGGATATTATTTGAATGTATAAGGGAAGATACTGGAGGCACCAAACCTACTCACTCTTAAAAATGCTCACTTTTGGAGATCGACATCCTAAGGGAAGGAAGCTAGAATTGGAAAGACAAAGAGTCACATTTTTTCTCTCATATTAGGAAAAAAATGACATGAGAGTAGAGGGGGCTGTTAGAGAGGGGTGGGAGACTACAGTGGAGGCAGCAGGAGTCACAAGGGAGGGCAGTAGGAGAGTGGATTCAATCAAAACCTGTTACATCTGTGCATGGAAATGTCACATGGAAATAAACTGATTGTGGTATTAATATGTGCCACCAATGAAGTAAAAAGTGTCAAAAAAGAATGAACGTTTCTGTTGGAGGGAGAATGTAAGTGTGGTTCAAGGTCAGCAGCTCTGCACTTCAGACAATTCTACATAGATTTCTGTTTTCCCTTTTGTTTCTTTGTTTGGAACAATGCCTAATGACTTTAAAATTAATAGAAATAACTTACTTCTGAACAACCTTTTACCTTATGAGCTGAATCATATTAAGATTTCTTAAATGCCCATATATCCCCCTTATTTGGCGTGAAATAGGTAATGTATAAAATCAGAATATTAAAGGTTTATGAATTTGAAGAAATTTACTATTATTATTTTTCAATTGCCATAACTATGTTATTTGATACATTTTTGGTGCTTCCTGTAAGCATTCACAGTAGATGTATTTGCTTTCATTTTTTGATAATGACTTGTTAACTCCCTTTGGGCTATCTAAGAAAGTTGCTGATTGATTTGTCAAAAAAACATTTGCCTAAAAATCAATGTTATTTTCATATTGAAAAGAAATTCACATAGCATAAACATTTGAAAGTGTTCAATTCAATGACATTTTGTACACCTATAATGTTCAACCATCTCCTCTATCTACTTTCAAAATCTTATATTCGCCCCAAAGAAAATGCCAATTAAGCAGTCACTCCACTATCATCTTCTCCCAGTTCGAGGCACCAACAACCAACTTTCTGTGTCTATGAATGTACCTATTCAAGATATTTCATAGAAAAAGATTTGTACAATAAATGAGGTTTGCCACATGGTTTCAAGCTGCATCCATGTTTTAGAACATATCTCAATGCTTCATTCCTTTTTATGACAATATCAAATTCTACTTCATTTACCCATTCATTCATCAAGTGATGGACATGTGCTTGTTTCCATATTTTAGCTATTGAGACCAGTGATGATCCTTTTTGAGCAAATATTTGGACCTACCACTGTATTTGTTGAGTCATAATATTTCCATGTGCAATTATTTTTTTCTACAGAGGCTGGTCCACTTTACATCCCCACAAACAACATATCAGGGTTTCAAATTTTCCACATTTATACTAACACTCATTATTTGCATTAAAAAAGAGACTACAAACATCGTGGTGGTTGTGAAGTTTTTCATTGTGGTATTGATTTGTACTTTCCTGATGACTAATGTTTGCTTTTTGAACATTTGGATACCTGCTTTGGAGAAATGTCTGCTCAGGTCTACCATTTTTTAATCAGATAGTTTCTGAGATGTAAGTATTCTTTATATGTTTATGATGTTAGAACCTTATAATGTAAATGCTCTGTAAATATTTTTCTCACTCTGTAGGTTGTCTTGCCACTCTCCTAATAATCTTGGAAAGATTTTTTTTTAAAATCTTGATAGAGTATAATGCATTTCTTCTTTCATTGCTCCATCTTTTGGTTTCATATCAAAAATGCCATTGCCAAATGTAAGTGATGGAAATTTACCCTGAGCTTTCTTCTAAGACTTTTATACTTTTAGTTCTTACATAATAGTTGTTGAACCAATAAGAATTTGTGTTTCCAAACACTGTGAGGTAGGAAGTCAACTTTATTCTTCTACATCAGGATGCTCAGTGTTTCCAGCCCTATTTGTTAAAAATATTGCTATTTCTCTACTGAGTATACATTGCAAATATGTAGGAATTGTCAAGTTTCCCTTGTGATTTTGGTTTCTAGCTTCATTCCATCATACTTAGAGCAAATACATTTTTATTTTTATAATCATATTAAAATGTTGTGAAACTTGTGACCTAACGCATGATCTATCCTGACAAATGTGCTCCTTATAAAACGTGTATTCAGTCATTGTTGTGTGGAACATCTGGCATGCGTCTTTCAGATGTAGTTGGTTTATCATTTCTTTCAAGCCCTCTATTTTATTACTGACATTTTGTCTGGTTGTTCTGCCCATTATTGAAGGTTGATTTCAAAGTCTTCAAATATTGTAGGAATGCCTCCACCCTCAGTTTTGTCAATGTTTGCTTTATATAATTTAGTATTCTTTTGCTTAGCATGAGGCAAGATTGAAAGTGTTCCCCAAAGTTCTTGTGTTGGACACTTCATATCCAGTGCAAAAGTGCTGAGAGATGCGACCTTAAAGATGAGGCACGAAGACTTTGCCTCTAGGAAGGCTCTAAAGCCATCGTGGTGGGAGTGGTTTCCTATAAAAAGATGAGTTCAGGCTTGGCTTTCCTCTTCCTGTCTTCCTTCTTTCCTTTCTTTTTACCAACTTCTCTCTCTCTCTTTCTCCTCTCCTCCTCCTCCTCCT